>CM034060.1:3077280-3154373 GCA_019804595.1 Bruguiera parviflora
TAAAATATATTTTAAAATTTATTTATACATGTATTTTGTTAAATTTACTTTTTTTTCTCTTATATATAAAAGAAAAAAAAATTAATTTTTTATATTAATTTGATTTTTTTACCATTTTGTCTTATATATATATATATAAAAGAAAATTTTAAAAAATACATAAGTAAATTATTTTTAAAATATATTTTAAATATTATATTTATCCTATTAAATGACATATTTGATCATTTTATTAATTTTTATAATAAATTAAATAAAAATTTTAAATTTCAAATTAATTTAAAAATTTAAAATATTTTAAAATTTAATTAAAAATTATAAATTTATTTTCTTATTTAGAATATAATATATATATATATATATATATATATATATAATGATTTCAATTATTTGTTTGATTGGAATATATTAAAATTTACTGACAACAAAAGGTAGAAATATGACACGCAATGAGTTTTTTTTTTTTTTGATAAAAAGTACATAAATATGCCTTTTGTTGCACACACCACATATATCTAATAAAAAAGACACAAACTAAACAAAAAAAAAAAAAGGTGGTTAAAAGGTTAATTTTTCATATTATACACTATATATCGTAGTGCGTACACGTCATTATATCTTTTCGGCTTGCTTATTGGCATGCCATTTCGGCTCTCTCTTTTTCTTGTTTGTGTGACGTGCCGAGGATACTTTCAGAAATGAAGGAAAATTATCTGCTGTTAAAATAAACATTTGAGATTATTGTAAAACCATATACAAATGTTTGATACTATAATTAATTTTTTTTAAGTGATGAAAAAAATTTATTTGTTAATTATATTGGTAAATCAAAATTAAAAATTATGTGTTAGTATTTTTATTTAATTTTGTAATAAAACAATTTATCACTTAGTTATTGTTAGATATGAATGAATTTCTTTCACACTTAATTTTAATCACATTTTTGCCCGATCTCTCTTAAAAAAGTTATTAAATTTAAATATTTTTTATATTTAATTTTAATATTAATAAATTTAAATTTTAATACTATATTTTATTATAATTTTTATTAAGAGATAAATAATCATAAGAAATTTAAAATTAAATTAATAAAAATATTAAATTAATATCAATGGTAAATACTACTAGAAAATGAAGAGGTGGCTGCATTGTACATCGTCTGTGCCCTGCACAGCGTTTGCGATCATTTTTCTCTTTGAAAAAAAAGAAAAATTGTTGAACATATTTTTTATTGAATTAATTATATTAAATTAATATACTAATTTTTTATTAATAAATAATAGCATGCATTATATTACATAGCAATAAAATAATATTTTTTAATTATAAATTTTGGTTTATGTCTTTTTTAACTAATTGTATACAATATATTTAATAAAAAGTGTGTCTATACCGTTGTTTCCTTCCCGTTAAGTTCTAAGAAACTAAATGAATATTTCGAAAAATGTAAAATTCGGATGCCTTTTATCATTTACTACTAAAAGGCTAACAACTGATTGTTTCTTGGTTCGAAGAACAACGGGAATGACAAATCAGTTCTTGACATTATTTTTTTTATAAATTTAAAATTAAACAAAAAGAATTTAAGGTATATGTAAAATATATATAAAAAAATTTATAAAGAGTCGATATAATAAATAAAAGATAAAATTTATCTGAATCTATCATTTTTTATTAAATTAAAAAATATTATGTGTAAAATAAAAAATAGGCGTGTAATTATGAAAAAAAAAATATTTGTATATTTATGTTACAAATTCAAACATTATTATTTACTTTATATATATATACATTTTTTTTATTTTTTTTTAAAGAAAAAAACAAAGCTTTCTCTAGCAGCGCGCTTTTATTTATTGTCCAAAGCACAAAAATATATATATATATAAAAAAAAACAAATCATTTTGTATAGGGTGCCCCTACAATAGAAAGCCAAAGGCCTTTTGAAAACTTCACACGTCAGCCACGTGAGTCCCGCACAGCCGCGTGAAAGCACGGCTTGGAGAGCCGTGGGGGCCACTTGCATGTCTGAGTGACTCTTCCCATTACTGCGTTTTTGACCAGTTGCCCGGGGGGGGGGGGGGGGCCCTCCCTAAAGATAAGAAAACGATCAAATCTCAAATTTCACAGACTGCCGTCACCCTGTGACGTGTCATTGTATCATAGGACAATAAAATTAGTATATTATACCTATCTACCCCTATATATACATGTATAATATTTTATATATCATATTAATAAAATTTTATATAATATACAAAAATTTTATAATAATATATTAGTAATCGTATAAGTTTTTTTTTATATTAAATATTATTTATATAATATAAAATATTATATATATAGTATTTTTTTTTATATCTATAAAATTATGTATTCACAAAATTATGTATATAAGTAGTAGATTTTAATTTTGTAGATTCCGACCAAAATCCCATTAATTCGTTTATATATGAAAAAATTTAGGCAATATATAAAATATTTCTTATATTATATAAAATATTATTATACTTAAATAAATCTATAAAATTTTGTATTTGTGTAGTTAAACTTATATATATATATATATATATAGAACACGTAAATCACGAGAGAACATTTGTGCATATTGCGGAAAACATGGCTTTAATACAGTTTAATGCTCATGTGATCAAACTTATATAAAAAAAGAATAATAAAAAAAAAGCATAAATCACCGGAGAACATTTGTGCATGTTGCGGGAAACATGACTTTAATACTTTTTTTTTTTTTTTTGGGTGTCCTTGGAGTCAAATATACAGAAGATAAAAGGGAAAAAACGAAAAAAACGCGTAAATCACCGGAGAACATCGGTGCATGTTGCGGAAAACATGGCTTGAATGCAACATTCAACAAAAGCATGCAAACACCTCCATTTGACCATTTGACCCAAAAAAGAAAGCATGGGTGCATCGGAAAATCTTAGTTGTGGGGCTATCCGATATGGGTCTAAAATTTCAATTTGATTCACTCATTGAATATCCTATATGGGTACACACGATCGGAGCTTGCCAGTTTTGTTTGGAGCAACACACCCCCATTTCCGCCAATTTCACTACCCAAATATCAAAAACTAAACTAAATCGAGACCTTCAGTCCTAGCAATGGCTCTTTCTTAACAAACTCAGTCCAAACTGACGAGAGGCCCAACTTGGCAAGGCCTACGCCTTTGCAAGCCCTATTAGTAACATGTTGGCACTAACAGATGGTGTTGCTTCATCTGCTTAACTAATAAAATTTCTTGGTATTGAAAATGACATTTTGAGTGTAGGAGATTTTTACGTTCCATAATTCGAGGAAGAATCAAATAAAACTTCATGGTGTTCATATATTAAATGTGGATTGAAAATCCGGCTAGGTTTGAGATGGAAAGAGTCATGGAAAATGAAAGGATTAGCCCATTAATCACAAGGATGGATATTAGAAAATAAATAAATAAATTGGATAGCTGAACCAAATTAGACAGGCCACATAGATTTTATAAATTAGTTAACTGAACTAATTTCCTACAAATCTTTTTTTGGTTCATTTAGAATTCTTGTTTTCAAGGTCCTAGTTAACCAAACTGGCTCTTTTTTTTTTTGTCAGATGAATTTTTTTATTAAGATAATAATAATAATAATAATTATTATTATTATTATTATTAAAGCAAATAATAGTTATAATAACATATAGAAAAAGATTTATTAATTTTTCACCATATTTATATGTGACAAATAATATATCTTTCACACACTTTTGTCAAATAATTCATTTAAAAAAATTAAAGACCAAAAAAAGTTTAAAATTCATACAATTGTATTTTTTGTCTTAAGAATCTTATTTGCATTTCTTTATTATATTCAGGAAAGAAAATAATTATTATATGCTGTGTGTCGCTATTGAAAATGGAACAAATTTTAAACACAAATTCAGTCTGATGGTTTGGATCCCAAATCTGTCAATTTTAGTGTTCGATTTTAGTTTTTAATTGTTTATCTTTCAGCCTACCTTTTTTTTTTTTTTTTTTTTTCAGCTAAGGAACATGGATTGCTTCCGTCCTGTGATCACGCTCTAGACCAATGACCAGTCTTTTGATCTGTTGTAGACTTGCAGGTAAGTCGGCGAAGAAAAATGAGTAGCCTTTTGTTCGGCACGATAGAGTTCAAAGGCCAAACTAAAAATTATTACCCATATATATATATATATATATATATATATATATAATTTTTTTCAGAGAATTAAAATGACGATGTTTTCTTTGTGGGTAACTAACTATCCACTAAGTTACTTGTAGGGAAACACAAGCCCTCCTATTACTATTTCAACAATCAACTTACAACCTAAAATCTTAAATCTGTTTAATATAAGATTTTCAATATCATACTCAAGTCACATGTACTATTGAACTCCATTTGGATTCATGAGAGTAGCAACCAAAGAAAAATTTCAAAAAAATTCCACTGACTAATAAATTCGTGAATTTAGTATGATATGTTAATTTATAATTTTAAAATATTAAATTTATAGATATTTTACTTATATATTATTTACTCTCTCTCTCTCTCTCTCTCTCTCTCTCTCTCTCTTTTTAGTGTGATATTTCTATTTTAATGCTTGCACCAACATTATTGATTTGCCTAACAATAGAATAATAAAAAATTCAAATGTGAAGTGTCTATAGAATCGAAGACAACTTGGGCCGGTCATACAGATCACTCCTGTGGGGACTCGAGGGATTTTACTTGAAGGTAGTTTGATATTCTTATTTTAGTAGATATGTACCATATTTTATCAAATCACTAAATCCATAAAAAAGAAAAAAAAAAGGGAAGAAAAGAAAAAGAGGAAAAAACAAGGCCAAACCGAATAATGAATTAGGAGGAATAGCTACAAGTCAAGTCTATTGATTCCTCAATGCCACATTTTACAAGTTAGAAAGACACTTTGTCAATCCGGCAGGTAATCAAGCAGCGTTAGACTTATTAGTTGTGCTACTCACCATTCACTCATTCAGTGGCCTCAAGTGTTTCAATTCTCCCCAGACTTGAATTAAGCACTCCCCGGTTTGGTACACTCCCATTACGAAATTCCAAGCCTCAACACTTCAAACAGCCCCACCCCCGTTTAAATTGTCCCTCATTTGAAAGCAATCGATGTGGAGAGAGAGAGAGAGAGAGAGAGAGAGATTGGTTACGTTTAATAGATTGACCAAACAGATGTACTTTCTGGGGAGAGGGCCCTTAAACCAAACCTGGCCAATTTCACAACGCTGGACCCTGGGGCCAAGCTGACCTAGACCTACCCTGGAATGCAACATGGTGTCATCGTTGCAACGCACGACCATATTTATGTCCTAATTTCCACTTCCCCTAAGATTCAATTGAAAATGGCAATTTCTCGAGAAATGTAAGCCAATCAGCTAGACTTGGACCCAGAAATTGGTAGTCCTGAGAGTGGTTCGCGTTCTTGTTTGCCAATATGAAGTAGTCCTCAAACCAACGAGCCCGGGTACTTGGTCCATCACACGGTGGACACGTGCACAGAAAATGCAGACATTTTCTGGTTCCCATTTATGACGTCCAAAAACTAGCTAGATTTTGGAACCCTTTAAACTTAGAATCAGATTCACACGGAAATTCGACGGTTAGAAAATTGATGGCAACGATGTAACTTCTGGATGGGTTTAAGAGTTTTCTGCTCGACGCCCTGGTAGCATAGCCTTTTGTTATGCATCTTGACCTAGTAAGATCGCACGGATCCAACAAATTTGACGTGCTTTTATATAAGAACTCATATTATATTATCGTAATTGTTAGATACATATTTGTATCTTTATTATCAATAACATATACATATTAAAACATTAAAAATGTGTAATTAATAATTATGATGGCAAAATATATGAATTTATATTTGAAAATATCTAATTCATTCTTTTTTGATCAAATACATGCACTTTGAAAATAAATCCATTATGAAGAAATTAAGCTATACCACGTCAGTTGATCCTACATTTTTAAAAGTCTAGAAGGGGTCGCTGGCAGACTTCTTCTTTTTCTCAGTTTTACATATTCAAGATTGTTGTGCCCGCGAGTTTCCTGCTTTGTCCCGTTAAGCTGAAAATGACTCATTTATAATACAGTTCATTATGTGTATGGGGTTTATCTGTTCTTATGGCGTATACACGCTATGTCCCCTGGAAAAAGAATACAACAATCATTTCTGGCTTGAATTCACGAGAGACGAGAGAAAATTAAAGTCAGAGTCAACTTTCTCATTCTACAATTTCAACTATCATGTGATCCCGGTGGCTCAAAAACAAGTTCAAACGTATATAGTTTAGCTTTGAGGTATTTGAAATTGAATTAATTCGATTCCTTCTTTAAAAAGAGTCAAATTGTAAATCCCCTCAAAAGCTAATAATAATGGTTTCAATTTAAAATTAACTGCGCAAAAACGTCTCCCAATTCCCAAAACGATTGGGAATGCCCAACACCGATAATTAAGTTCAAATTAATCAAATATTTTTGTTCACAAAATGGATCCAGATTTTGAACGACGTTCTTTTAATACATGGGAATTGATTTTAACTTTCATGAAAGCAATTACCCTAAATACAAGACCGCAACGTTAAAATAATTTGGAGATACATCTTTTCATTAAATTATTTCCACCTCTACTTCGAGCCTGAAATTTCTTTATCTTCTCACGTTTAATTAATTTATGTTTGTCCCTTTTTACAGCGTGAGAAATAATTATACCTAAAAACTATAAAGTGACATTCAATGTACAGATCATATATTATATTCTAATACGTTCTTTCATGTAAAGGTCCAACTCACCCGAGTTGGAAATGTAAGGGTAGTATTCGAATTCATATTTATTTGGTTATAAAAACTTTAATACCATATTAATAAATCCAATTCAGAATATAAGCTATACGCTATACTCTAATGTTCGGGATCTTATGAATGGAGGGTAACGGCAACAGTTTTGTCGATCGTGTGATTTTATACGAGAATAATGAGAAGGAGTGGTCTCGAGTAACTGCTCAACAAAGACATCGTCGGGACAAATTAAAAAGTCATTTTCGTTGTGCAGGCAAGGAAACTTGAGATTTAACTCAAATCAGCGTACAATTTCCCAGAACAAACTTCGCGGGGATGCACATAAATATCAACTTTCAGCCATGGTATTATTCTCTTTAATGACTTGCCTAGTCTCCCACAATATGACGTCGTAATTACTGAAGTATGCCAACAAGTGTCAATGCAATTGGTAAGTAAGGGAACTTTTTTAACCTTGTCAACCGAGATTAAGTCCTCTGCTGGAACCATTCAAAGAGTGACATGATGAATGCACCGAGTGTCCCCGTCGATACAAATGTTAGCCCAAAAGTACCCTTATCGAAAATAATAACAAAAATTACTAAAATTTTATTTCTATCAAGTGATATCAAGAATTAAGTCAAAATCGTTAAGCTGTCTATTAAAGGTTGATTAACACCAAACAATAAAGCCCATAGTGCAGCGAACATGCAGCGGCGGCAGACAAGGATATTCACGGGAGAGTGGTTTATTGGTTTTCGGTCTTTACGCGCTTTCGCTTTTCCATCAAAATCCGTGATTTTCTTGCTTTCTTCTTCCTTTCTGTCAAAGAAGGCCAAACACAAAAATGCAAGACTAAGAGGAAGTGAGGTTTACAAATGACGTGGTGTTGTGACCGTAAATTTACGTGATGGAAAGCTTTTTCATGATGAGTTTGGGCAGCCTACTTTACATGCTTAACGGCGATATGATGTTAAGCAACTTAGTTCAGGTAACGATGAATGAATATACATAGATTTTTGAGGGATTGAAAGAGGATGGATGCGAGGTTTAAATTGACCAAAAAAAAAAAAAAAAAGGAAGCTTTCTTCATTATTATTGTATTAGATTCTTGTAATATGTATTTGGTTCCTGACAAGCACAGCTGTAAAATGCATCCCAGACATGGACTCGGGTGAAAAGTTGGGGTTGGGCCATCTTGGTTGACCAATCTAGGTCATCAGGTTATTCATCAGTCAATTCTCTAATTCCCAACAAGAAACCAATATCCAACAAACTTGTTTTTCCGTAGTTATTCCTAACAACAAATTGGTTTTTCCCCTGATCAAAATAATTTATAATTATACGTAATATTATATTATAGATGTAGTAATTAGATTGAGTTTTACTCTTTTTTTTTTTTTTTTGGCCCAATTTCACCTGTCCTTCCCAAACTTCACTCATTAATTTTAGAGAACCGCAAAAATGTGAGTTGGCTTATCCGTGCTGTAGTTATAACATGACCTATCATGTCAGCTCCATATGAATCGTTGATATTGAAAATAATGGTTGAAACCTACAAAAAGAATAATTGGGAAAGCTAATGATTTCTTTTAAAACACTTTTGTTGTTTTTTCATGGGTATATTTCAGTTTTTGTTTTCAAAATTAAGGGTCCTGATGCCCTTAAGATGAAAGATCACATTTTTGGTAAGTGAAGTAAATTTTATTAATAAAATGTAATTACAAGTAATCGAGGAGATTGTAAAATCTAGACACACCGAGGGAGTGTACTGTCAGTAACAGATCTGTCTCTTTAAAAAGACATCATACTCTATGAACAACTCAATACACTGCAAGCATTCTCTGGACTTGTTCCTGAATATTTCTTCCAAGCCTCGAGTTTCTGCATATAGCTGCCGGCATCACAAAGGCAAAATTCCTTTGGAAGGCTGAGTTGTAGGCATAAAAGGCCAAGCCAATAAAAATTCCATTGTGCAGTCAGGAAAGGTAATTCCATTGTGCAGTCAGGAAAGGTGAATTGCCACTGCACGTTCCATATACTCCGAGAGAAGTGGCAAGGAAGGACCAAATGATCAGTCCCTTCATTATCTAGCATACAAAGAGCGCATCTGCTTACCGAAGTCCATCCCCGTTTCTGTCAGTTGGGGGTTGTAAGAATTCTTTTCCTAGCCGCCGATAATAATAATAACAAAAAGACTTTAGAGGGAATGGAGTGATGCCATATGATCCTGGATGGAAAAGTCTCAGTTGCAAGAGCAGGGGCTGCTCCCATCAGACTAACATAAAAATTTTTAACAGAAAAGATGACAGATATCATATTACCTTCAACATGAGAGGAGGTCGATCCATAAAAATGTGAATACATATACCGTCTACTGCTGTCACTGCTGTTGCAGTAATGTGGATTGCTTGACAACTGGAGAGGTCCAAGGGAAATGTTTTCGCATGTGAAATGGGTAAAGAGAACAAAGGCTGCATATGCCTGAAATAGTGAGTGAGGAACGTGGGAGTTGGTGGCAAAGAATTAATGGACATTGCACATGTAACATCCACACGGAGAAGTTTCGAAGAGAGACGGGCCTTTTTTTCTTCTCTTTGTCCTCAAAATCCGCTCTGTGACGTGTTGCTTGTCGGCAAAATTTGTAGATTCATGTTAAGGTTAATTAGCAGATTATGAGATTACTTAATTAAATTCCAGAAAAAAAAAGGACAGAAAAAGAAAAAAAAAAAAAGTCGATGCCTCATTTTGTTGTGGGGCCATCCTTTCTGTTTGTTTAAAGATTTTGAACAAATTAAGCAATTTTTTCTTTAAGCATTGAACAAGAATAAATTTCCTACAACTACAAGATTAAACTTTATACCTGTTTTGGAAATTAAATTCGACAACTGTAATTTTTCATGAACTCCTTCTCCTTCTTCTTGTCTTTTTTTTTTTTTTAAAAAAAAAAAAAACCAAATAAGATTAACATTTTCAGGAGTAAATTTTAAAACTCTAAAAGACATACCAAACACACCGTTTCAACATTTCGAGGGGACCTAAAAATAAGCGAAGAATCTTACGTCAAAATTTAGTCTGAATACATCATCGAGGCCTCTAATTGAGGTCCCGTCGGCTCACAAAATGTACTTATCAGCCAATAGAGAAGGAAAACTACCATAAGAATATCAAAGCATTAATCACGTTCCCTGGCCTTGCATATCCGGAATAAAAGTCTCCTTTTCTTTTAGGTACTGACCAAATGACATCTCATTTTTTTTTTTCCTCGTTTGAGGTCACCTTCTTCATTTGTCAATGTACTTTTTATTAAAAATGTATACAGATTGTGGGTTCAAATTCCATGATATAAAACGAGTTCACATTCCAATTGTCTCCAGGAGTTTTATCTTTAATTCCTTTAACGAATATATATAATGATTCATAGAATTCAAATTAAAGAAAAGAAAGGGATTTTGCAACAGGGAATGTTGGAATATATTAACACAAATAGTTGAGACTATTCTAGGATTCTCTTCATGTTATGGTGTATCCGTTTTGCGCGTCATTTTCTCTAACCCCACCACTAATCTTGCTCTCCCTTGGTCTCTCTCTATGTGTACAACCATTCAATGCCAACGTTGAAAATAAAGAAAGGGGAAAGGTAGACTTCTTAGAAAACAAATTAAATTGATTGAAGTTGTTTAGGGAGACCTAGTAATTAAAAATTAAAAATTTTATTATTATTTTTATGATATAGTTTATAATTTGATGAGTTTCTAACGAAGGGGCTCCTAAAAAAAAAAAAAAAACTAAACCAACTGTGGAAAACCTAACCAACCATAGAGTGCTAACTTTTCCCACCTAATAAAAGTCTGGAATCTGAATATATATAACCCATTTCAGGAGAGAATTGGAGGACTTCTCTCACCAAACATGGATTTATGGAAATGCAACTACCGCGTACAAGATGCGAATCGGTGCTTTAAGGCCCCAGCTTTTATTGAATGGCTTAAGCCATCTCCGTCACCTTCTTCATCTTTGTGTTCATCATCATCTTCTTCTTCTTCTTCTTCATTTTCCTCTTGTTCTGCGACTCGGCAAGCAGAATCCATAAACCCCACAAGCATGAAACAGTTGCCTATCTTATGCCCGCAGCCGCAGCATCAACTTGATAGCGGAGAACCTGTGAAGGAAAGTATTCAATGCTTGCCTCTTTTAAGCAGGCTCACAGAGAAGAAAGCAGCGAAAGAGGAAGATGCTGAAGTGGAGGACAGCCTCAGAGCTAAGCAAGATGAAAAGATAGAGAAGATTACAGTGTCCTTGCACATTGGATTGCCTAACAGTAGTGGAGATTCGGAAGTTGAGACTAAAGTTTTGGACTTGAAGCAAGGGCAACCCATGAAGACAAACTTTTGTGGCTCTTCCTTCAACACTGAGGGAAGGTTTTGGATCCCAACACCTGCTCAGATTCTTGTAGGTCCTATGCAGTTTGCTTGCTCTATATGCAGCAAGACCTTCAATAGGTACAATAACATGCAGGTTAGTCAATTTCCATTTGATCTTAATTAACTTCTTTCAAAAGAAATTTTACAATGATTGATAGTTCTTAATTCATGTTCTCCTTGGGTGTGGAGTATGGGGTTGCTCAAGTATAGATTTCCAATGGAAAACAAGAAAGGGATAATATGGAGGACATTTCTCTTTTGACACAAACGTGAATGCCCAAACTTTGGGATCATCTGTTCTTTTGAGAATTCCTCCATTATTAAAAAAATCAAGAGAGAATTTTGGGGAGGGATTTGAAAACTGCGTTCTTTCTTTGTAGCGACAAAAAACTAACACACAAAAGTATCTTTGGGAAAAGGAAAAGTTGATACTTTTTTTTAATCAATGATTATTAAAAAGCCTTTATGGAAACGAATGGCATAAACAACCAACCTGCCAAAGTAAAACTGAGGGGACAGACACTGCTTTTGTAGTCTGTAGACAAAACTATCTCTGAGATGCATATTCCTGGCAGTAGTACAGTAATTTTGTACTGGGGAATCCGTGTATCCCAACAACTGAAAGCAGTGTAGATTCCAATATAGAAGAAGAGATTCTAGATTTTAGACTTTCTTGATTCCATGCATTACAAATAAGCTTGCATATTGTTGTACCACCAAAAAGAACAAAAAAGGGTTGCATCTCCCATATACATGTATGTATGCTATGTATGTCTAGTACAAAGATCATACAAGGTGTGTTTGCTGCATTGGCTTAAATATTATGTGAGTCATGCAATTATACGCTGACAAAATTGTCATTCATAGTCGGCACCATAACGATGCTTGCCTTCCTTTCCTCTTTTCTCCTTTCTCTCAAGATTTAAGTTTCCTTTATTCTCAATTTCTTTTAGTCTAGCTCTGACCAAATATTGCAAGTCTACCTCAGGAGTTCCATCATTACGTCACACGTTTTCTCTTAATGATCGTAAAAAGTTTTCCTATCCATAAACCCAGTAATTGCAAGCTAATTACCAATTTGGAAGAAAAGTCAAATTTCCAATTAGAATTTCAGTTGGAATCAATCAACCAAAAAAAACAATTGACATTCATTAAAAAAAGAAGAAGGAGAGGGTATTTAGATTTACCAAACATTAAGAAAGAAATTAATTCTAGCACAACTAGATATAGATGGATTGAAAGAATGTTTAGAACAGCGAATCAATCACTGCCTTTTTCTTTCATTACCTTTCTTAGTTAAGGAAAAGTTTCATTCATCATTGCTTTTCCATTGGGTGGAAGAAAGAGAGAAAGTTGGGGTAAGTAGAGATATTCCGTATCTATTCATTGAAAGTTGCGATGAGAAGTTGAAAAGGAGTGAGGGGGCGAACATAAACTACAGCCAACTAGTTGCAAAATTGTCAAAAGATGCAGAAAGAGAGGCCAAGCGCATGCCCCTCACTCTCCCTAACCCATTGAGTTTGTGGGGATTTTTTTCTTATTTTGATTCTTTTACTGCTGCATTTGTGGATGTTTAACTACCTTGGATCCTCTTTTCCTTTAAACTAAACACTTTTATGGAGAATTTTTTATGGGCACATAAAACTACCTTAATTACCTTCTCTTTTGAAAAAGTCTATCATACCAGAGCAGTATACTTGTCTTTTTGTCCATGGATATCATTTCCTATGATGAAAAGTGACAAAACGTTAGCCTTGGTCTCAGAAAACTGGCTTGTGCATAAGTAATATTGATCGTAGAGATCAAACTACAAGAAATAAGTATGATTTAGATCTAAATGCCAAGCCAAGTACTGAATCTTCTTTTTACAGATGCATATGTGGAGCCATGGATCCGAATTCAGGAAGGGACCAGACTCACTTAAAGGAATACGCCCAGCAGCAATGCTGAGGCTGCCATGCTATTGCTGTGCACAAGGTTGCAAGAACAACAGCAACCATCCCCACGCCAAGCCACTGAAAGATTTCAGGACCTTGCAAACTCATTACAAAAGAAAGCATGGTGCCAAGCAATTTGCCTGCCGAAAATGTGGCAAAACCTTTGCGGTTAAAGGGGATTGGCGAACGCACGAAAAGAACTGTGGTAAGCTTTGGTATTGCACTTGTGGATCTGATTTCAAGCACAAAAGGTCACTCAAAGATCACATTAGGTCCTTTGGAAGTGGTCATTCTCCACACCCTTCTCTTGAAGGTTTTGAAGATGAGAAGGAATGCATCACTGGCTCTGAAGATGAGTTTTGCACGGTAGCCTAATCCGCGATGAATGCCGAGTTAATTTGTCTCAACTTTTTTTCGTGTCTTAGGATCTGAATACAAACTTGAACGTGTTATTACTTAGCTAGCTAGGCATGTCCAACCTTGTGCTCAGTAACAAAATATTCTCAACAACACTCGCAAGGCAGCATGGGGAGCAGTTTGCTATGGAGCACTTGCCGTAGGATGATGAACAAATAACTTAAAAAGACACTTTGTGTTGCAGTGTAAGGAATCGAAGGATCGAATAAGGCAATGATTACCTCAAGTGGGTGAAGTAGATGAATTTTCTCCTCTAAGTTACAAGAATTAGGTTGCTTTTATGTCCTTCAGTGTTTCAAGCCTTTGCCATTGTCACTTCAATGGGGAAAATTTGTCCACTTCATTGCCAACTGGTTATCTTTGTTAAAGTTTCTATTGTTGTGGTGTTGCTCATTACTGATGTGCATGTTATATTCGCTTCCATCCACGCTACTTCAGATCCTAATTTCCAATATAATACTGATATTCTCCTCAAATGAGATTATTACCTTTTGCCTTACTTATAACGATACGAATAACATTAAAGACAAACCTTAAGAGATAACTTTGAAGTATCCCGTCAAGTTATTTAGTAGAGTTAGGCAAAAAGTTGAGGATTTATTGGAAAATTGGTAGTGTTTGATATAAAATTTATTTCTCAGTCTCATATAATAACTTAAATCTTTCAGACGAAATAATTTCTCAACAAGGAAAATACCATTACTCTTTTCCTTACGGTACATATGTCCTCGAGGCATTGAAAGATGTTGTGACATTTTGATGGAATGCATAGTTATCTTACTCGACTATGTAGACTTAGTACGAAATATTTCTCCTCTTATTTAAGAATATATAAAATGATGTGACAAGAACTAAAGCTTGTTCATAGCACAACCTTGCCTCACATTGATGCACTCCTACAACAGATTGTGTAATTCCTGCTTTACAAGCTTAGAGCCTACCCCAAAGAAAATTAACTAGGAGAGATTATCGATCATTGTGGCAGACCAATTTCCACAGTTATTTAAAGTAGCCCTGCATACTGAACATCTATATTACCCTTTATTTCTTGCAGGATGCATCGTGGCATTGATACAATTTTACCCTCAAATCTTGAATACTATATCTCGAGGCCCACATCTATCCTGAATGTATAGATGAACCCCCCCCCTTTTTTTGTTTTTTGTTTTTTGAGAACAATGTATAGATGAATTTAAATATCTATTTTATAATTTTAAGTTCGTATGAGAAGAGGAGAGGATTGAGTACTTACGGGAAAGGAAACCTATATTTATTTGATGGCCTACAGCACGATAAATTTTCTTATGACACACACACACAAAAAAAAAAAAAAAAACAATGATAGGAAGTTAAGCGTAGAGCTAGAACAATACACCGAAAATTACAAAATATATGAATCATTGTTGTTGTCCCTATTGTCTCCTAACACAGGACAGAAGCTTCCGGTACACCTATAAAAACAAGCTTGCTTTCCAATCAATTGCTTCCTAAGGAAACCATTTTTCTATAGCTACATAAAATAATGCAATAAATAAAATAAAATTAATAGATATTAAACTCAATGGTTCAATCGTTGATTTAAGATTGAATAAAATATTATTCATGTAACATAAGATATTATGTATATATTATAATCTTATTAATATTTTACAAATTATATAATTATTAGAAATATTATCCTTTTTCACAAAAGTGCTGCCTATTTCGTGAAAGGCCGTCGTCCATTACATGAAAATTTGCGGCCTATGGGATGAAAACCGCAACCTATAAATGAGCATTGCTTCCTATTACATGAAAACAGCTAGCTCGAAAATCGCCGCGTATCATGTTAAAATTGCTGCCTTTTCTTTTTTCTACACTGCTGCATAAACTGTGGCGTGTTCTCTGCGTAAAGAAAATATACTTTTTTTATAAACAGCTGTTTATTCTTCAATAACCATTGCTATGAGAAATTGATTCCGTGCTCCTTGGGGGCCCCCCCCCCGAATTAAAAATGAAGAGAAAAAAAAAAAAAAAAAAAGAGGGTTGCATATGCCGCATAAAACTTGCAAAATCGTTGCCATTGCCGCTAGGAACCTCTGCCTAAACACTTTATACAACGATTTTAATTTTCTTTTTTGCAATAACCTCAAAGGAACATTGCCTAAGAATTACTGCATCACTATTAATATGCGGTGACCAAAAATCGCTGCATTAGACTTTATGTATGCAGCAGTTTTCTTGACTTAGGCGGTGGTTCTTGACGGCCGCCTAAAATCTTGAATGACTTAGTGTATATTATTTATAAAATTTTTTGTGTGTTATATAAAATTTCATTTTTATATGTAATATATATGTTTTTTTTTTTTTTATCTACAAAAACTTTTTCTTGATCAAAATGCACTAAAAATAAAACAAAAAATTAAGTAAACTCAAAAATTAATCGATTTAAATGAGTATAATTAATTAAGTTTATTACTTTTGAGTTCACTTAATCCAATCCGAAAAAAGAAAAAATTACCTTTCATTGTGTAGCCATCCAAGTGTCTTTTAGTCTTGTTGAATTCTCAACTCTCAAATTGTCAATAGATGCGTCCAAATTCCAGACTCTAGTGTATTTTTTATAACCAAATAAGACTTTAATGTACTTCTTCTACCAAAATAATATTCTAGTTTACTTTTGTGCCAAGAGAAAAAAGAAAAATCAATTACAAGGAGCCAATGGCACCGAGCAAAACATGGACTTAGTTGAAATGGATATTCCAGTACATTTAGAGGAAAATCACGTTCTTGATGATAAAATCCTGGTGTAGTAGGTCCCTAGAAGAAAAAAAAAAAAAAACAAATACATTAAGTATAAAACTAGAACAATAAATAGGAAATTTAGTGTAAAACTAGAATAATAAATAGAAAATTACCATATATGTGAATCATTGTTATGAGGGACAGAGCTAAAAAATTATTTCAGAAGGCAAATGTTTAAGAGAGAAAGGCAAAGAAATTTTAGTGAGAGCAACTCTAAAGGAGGATGGAGATACTGAAAAAACAAAAAGAAAGAAAGAAAGAAAGAAATTATGAGATCATTATAGAAAACTATACAAAAAATGTAGATATTTACAGGAATAATTGAAAATAGTTGGAGACAATTTTAAAAAAATTCTACCCAGAATATAAATACAGTTAAGGAGAGGGTGGCAAGCTGTAATGGAGAGAGGGGCAACTTTCAAAAGCTAAAGAATTACAACCCCCCCCCCCCAAAGCCCCTTAGTGAATCTGACCTTATTGTTGTTGTTCCTATTATCTCTTAAAACATAATGAAAATCTTCTGTCACCAACTGCAAAAACAAGTTCGCTTTCCAATCAATTGCTTCCTAAAAAGCCCCCCCTCCCCCACTTTTTTTTCCTTTATCTATTTTTTTACTACAAATCAACTTTGCTCTTCCTAGGTGATATATTTCGGCAATTTTTTAATAAATTTTTCATACTGTGTACTCCCTCTGTTATATATATATATATATATATAACAAAGGGCTTGTCATCGACGATTTCAATAGTCACCTGGCAGTCCCACGATTCTCTTAACCATCTTAGCTCCCTCCTATTTCTCTTCGGCAGCTTTGAAGACCAAAAATACCGTTGATGGACAATGGACAAATTTTAATAAAGTACTAATAGTGTGAGAAAGAGCTTGTAACTAAAAATCAATAGCCAAGTGTTTTCAAACAAATTAACGTGTTAAATAGCATAAAATGAATTCGAAATTCTCCTCTTTGGATGGATGAATTGATTGTAGAGATTAAGATTAACAAGGGCTACAATCGGGAGTAGTTGAAGACTAGAATGGTGTTGAGTGATCGTGTGAATTGAATGAATGCTCCAGTAAGAAACAGAATCAAGGCAAAGAGTAAAATGGGACAAGGAACATATTATTGGCTCGGCAACTTACGGTGAGCAAAGTAAAGTGTTATTGATTCAAACAAATGAAAGGTGGAAATGTGTGATTTAAGAGACATCATTTTTCTGAGCTCTAAGTTCTTTGCTTTACTTAAAACCGAGGCTCTTTAAAATTAAATGAAAATTAAACAACTAAAACGGTCAACTTTCCCATCATAATGCTAAATTTATAATCTTCACGCCCGACCTCATCATGAACCTAGACAGTAAATTGCTATGTTCATTTATTAGAAAATATTTATAGTTACTAAAAAAAATTATTTATTAATCATTTTGAACGCCACATTTTATATGTACATGTGTGGTATGATATGTCTTAGTTTGACAAATTTTAGTAAATTTTAACATGATTACAGAACAGATATACATATAACAACAGACATACAAAATTTGATGATAAAATCTTAACATTTTTTTTTTTTAAGTTAAAAATTTTACATATTTATATATACAAAATCAGAAGATCTTGTAACTAATAAGAAAGTTTTTGTAGATATACAATTTCATAGATGCAGGTGAACACAAAAAAAATGTTATACCATACACAAAATATCTTAAGAAATATAACATAAAGAAGTTTTAGAGTAATATCATAGTATTCATAAAAGATTTTTTTTTATTTGTATAAAATGTTATGTATATAATATAAAACATTTTATATTATCTTTCCTTAATTCTCTCAATAATCACTTGTTCTCCTCTCTCTCTCTCTCTCTCTCTCTCTCTCTCTTTTTCTTTTGGGTCTGTTCTAAAAGAAAATGCCAATAAGTAAACGGTCTAACTTGGAGGGGATCGCCGCATGAAATCATCCGACGACCCAGTGGTACAACGCCAACGGATTAGGCATTAATTAAAGCTTTAAGGTGAATATCGTAGTCTTAAGTGGAGGACTTATTGCATGCCTAAATACTAAACATGATAAGCCCTACTAAATCCCCGAGGATTAGTCAAGTGATGAGGATGGGGGATGGAACTTTGAGGTGAATTTTATTCCAAGTCTTGCAACTGTGTCATTTGAATTAACCTTGGGGTTACGCCGTCCAACAGAAAATTGAAGTTTTACCGTGTGCGAGGGGGTGGAGCAGACCTGCGTCCTGAAGGGCTACTTGAATCCAACGATTATTATAAGAAAAAAAAAAGAGTTAATACATAAATATAACTTTCAACTTTTTGATTTGTGATAAATTTAGTATCACTTTTAAAGAATAACGAATTATATTTTGCGATTTTTTTTTTAAATTATTAAATCTAGTATACCGTAAAATCTGCATAATAAATTTTGTTATTCTTGATGACATGACACGTTGACTTAGAGGCATTAATGACGTGGACAAAAAATAAATGAGATGATTATATTGGCGATGTGTGACATTTTCATCACATAACTCTCTCTCTTTTTCTTTTTTCTTTCTTTCTTTTTTTTTTTGGTCCACATTATTAATTTATTCAAGTAAGCATGCAACGTCATCAAAATTAAGAGAATCCGTCAAAGTGGACTTGATGGCGTGTTAAATTTTATATTTGATAAAATAAAAATTCTATAAGACATGATTCGTTGGTTTTAAAAATGTGGCAATAGATTTGTTTTTTTTTTTTTTTTTTTGAATCACAGAAGTTAAAAGGCATGTTTGTATATTAACTTTTGAAAAAAGGACATACCGAACTAAAAGTGAGCTAACAGAAATTGCACATAAAAAGAAAAATTATCGACAACATAAGGCCTATACCACAATATTCGCTAAATCAAACCTATCTTATAATGAAACATTTTCATCATAAATATTGTATGGTGGATTGGATCCACAAGTGTATTTTAGCATCAAATCGCAGTGCGACAGCACAATGTCACGCATTAGATTTACCTAAACTCTGTCGATATCATCATTTTCTTCACATAAAGGGCTTGCTTACATGTGCAAACAAAGAGGTTTTACATTTGCTCATAATTTTCCAAATGGGACATGAGAATATCGCGATATTGATACAAGAGGGGAGAATACAGTGGATTGGGGGGCATAGGTAGGCTTGACTAACCAAAAATGTTGATGGATGGGCACCCCCATGAAAGGTGGTGTAGTTTGATTAATTTCATCCTAGTTTAGCAACCGCCACTAAGCTTTGTCGGAGACAAAACAAAACAAAAAAAAAAAAAAAATTGTAAGAAGTCTGCCTCTAGTCTTCAAACCTGACTTATTCCCTCGGTCTCTAATGGCCGACGATGGACAGATAATGAGTAATATCGTAAAATAGTAGTTGATGACTAATATTTAAGATATATATATATATATATCTTAATTTATAGAAAATAGAAATTGAATCAAAAATTTAAAATTAAGAGTTTAAATGATTATATTATTAAATTTTATAATTTGTGACTTAAAATTGATATTTTAAAAATAACCAGATAAGTTAGATGCTCGATAAAATGGGGACTCGTCATGTTTAAACTTGTTTCTTTTCATTAAATAATTTAATTCAATTTGACATCAAAAGCAAATTGAAAATCTCATTTGCGAATGACCTGGGTCCAATCTATTACACTCAATGAGGACTGGCCCAAACCATTCCCATTCCTGAGGCCCATCACACGCCTACGGCCTAACAATGTGCTTCGTGTTGGCATGCACTTCCCCTTCCATCACTGCCTACACCAGAAGATGTCCTACCAATTTAACTTGTCCGAGCAGGAAACGGAAAGATTTAAAATTAAATAAAACTTTAAAGGGAGGATAAAAAAATAATTAATTTTTAATTTCTTTCACTTAAATATAAACTATTTTACTATGTTTGTTGTAAATTTTTACAATCAAACGTTATTTTAATATGTTAGTCGTAAATTTTTAGGATTAATTTTTTCTCTCTGTTTTTTTTTTTTTGGTTTCCCCTTCTGATTAAACTTTTTATGCTAACGCCATCAAGATGTGTTACATGGAAATGTTAAAGGGTCCACGAAACGAGGTCCCAAGGTGCACCATCTGATGAAGGCAGGGTGATGACAAGGAAGCAGAAGGCGGAGAGCAGGGCACACCGTGAAGGGGAGCAACAATCACCAAAGAAGGCTAAGAGCGGGAACGAAAATAGTTAGGCAGATATCAAATCTGAGGAAGATGCCATTGGAAAGGAGTTTGAAGAGTTTTGTAAAGCCATTAAAGACCATAATGAGGGAGAGACACTGGAAATCAATGACCGAGATTCCTCTGGCTCTGATGGCCTGGTTACCACTAAATGTTTAGTTCAACTTTGCATCACATCACTTCCGAGCTATCTTTTTATTTATTTTTATTTTTTATTTTTTATTTTTTTGGGCATGAGGAGGGCAAAAGGGCCAGGAAAGGAGAGAAGCTATCTTCAAAATCATTAATTTAAATTTAAGGGAACAATTCTCATTTATATGAATTAATTTTATCTTTATTATTAAAAAGTATAAAATTTTACATTTCTTAAATAGAATATGTAATATGATTGATATTGTTCCTACGCTTTTCCATCCACAAGTGGGACAGTAAAGTTGAGATCCCAAGAAGTTATTTAATTGTTTTCATAGTTACATTGAAGTTTTAAAGGGTTTTATAGTGAGTGGTCCAGTTGTACTTACAGGACGAGAAGTCCACCAAGGAGAGAAGTCCCTCTCGTAGATGTAATTAACTTTCTGCTCGCATTATTCACTTTAGCGGGAATGGTGGTATCTTTGTCAGGGCGTCTTTCTCGAACACATGTGTGCAGTATTTCCCTATTTGTGCTGCTACTGATGCAATATCTTTGCGAATTTGTGCTATATTGCTAACCGGACATGCACTTGATACAAATGCAACAAAAATGGAAAGGTGTCACTGAGAAGCATGGAGGAAAGGTTTCCAATTCGGTAGGTGGTAATTATGATGTCTAGTATTTAAATTGGTATGAGTTGGTTTGTTCACGTCACTTTTGGCATTATTACGACGGCTTTTGCAGGTGTCACTTGCCTAGTTGTTTCACCGGGTGAGCAAGAACGTGGCCGTTCTGTCAAGCTTGTGGAATTTGACTTCTGAGTGTAGAATGTCACTAGAATTTTCAGCTTCATTGAGTGCAGCACTTGTTGACAGCTTATTCAGTAAGGAATCTTATGGCATGATAATCTAATGTTGGAAACTTGGGGTGAGAGAGGCATACCTGTGGTGAAGGAAGCATGGTTGCTTGATAGCATTCAGAAACAAGAACCCCAGCCACTGTAAGCTCATGATTGTGCCTCTGATTTTACTGTGGAGGGCCAAGGCATTCCATTGGATAAACAAGATCCAAGAGAGGAGGCAACCGAATTGATTTTAGCAGAAGGATGTAACTCCACTTGTTTTCCTGAAAAAGAACTACTATGGCTGTTGTCAATCTTTTATAATCTGTGATTGTTGCAGATCAAACTTTATGGGAAAAGAAGAGTTATATTGCAGGAACGTGGTGGAAAGATATTTGAGAGAGATGGGCTATTATACAATTGTGCTTTTGCACTTTGTGACTTGGAGGGAGGATTGAATGAGGAAATGCGCAAAAATCTTTGTATTGAATCTTTCAATGCGCTGCAGGCTTATATTTTATGTTGCTATAGATATTGTATCGTGCAACTGATCACATTGCCTCAAAGCAACTTGCATTTGTACTACAAGAAAACCAGAATGGCAGATGATATACTTACAGAAGAGAGGCTTTGCTGATCTTAATGTTTAAGCAAACATAACATGAACATGGAGGGTTAAGGTTTTATTATAGCTAGAAACTCTTATAGTGGAGAATGATTGAGAGAATTGCAGTGGAGAATTATTGGACTACCAAAAGTGCCATTCCTTTTTAATTTCATTCATATATATTTGAGATTACAAAGATGAGTACATAAGGACATGAACACCATGTCTTTAGATTTGATTGGTACTTTAACTGTTACGATATCAAGTCTGCAAGTTAACTTTATATTTGGTAGATCAAAGAGACACTAAACATACGGTGCCCCGTACTTAGACATAGACTAAACTAACAAAATGACTTGGAAAGCAAGAAAGAGTGAGTTGGAAGATTGCAAATGAACGTCGCTTTGTTGGAGCTCTTTTAATTGTTATAACAACTTTGAGTAGTATCATTGACTCTAAAATTACAATGTTTAATTCCAATCTTCTTCACTCTTTGTTTGAATTGTAGTATTGCATGCCTAATTTCTTCCTTAGCAATTCAAATTTTGCTTTAAGCAGAGGTTTTGTAAGAATATCAACAAGAACTGGGTTCTCTGATTGACAGAATACCAACTGCACTTCTCTTTTTTCTCAAGCTTATCTAAGAAAGTGAAATTTAAGTTAAAAATGTTTGATTCTACGATAATGCATAAGGTTTCTAAAAATTGCAATATTTGCTTGATTATTATAAAAGAATAAAGTTAGTCTAGTTAGAATTTATTATAGATCTAAAAACATTTTTCTGAGACAAATATCCTAATTTATAGTAGTTGTAAGAGCTATATAATCAATTTTAGTTATTGATTAAGCTACTTAATCAATTTTAGTTGTTTATTAAGCGACTGCATGTTATTTTTAAAAAATTTAACAAAAAAACTAATTCCATGTGTGAAATAAAATCCTGATGTACTTGTCATATCTTCACTAGAACTAATTCAATCACTATTAGTGAAATCTAATAATCCAAATTTAACAGACCTCTCAAATATGATTCCTAAATCAAGTATGCTCTTGATATGCCTTAAGACCCTTTTTGCTACTTTATAGTGTATTTCACTAAATAAATACATAAATTTAGAAAGCAAATTGGTTACCTGAACAATGTTAGGCCTGAATGTTAAATACAACAAGTATCCTATAATGCTTTTGTAAAATGCTTCATTCACTTTATCTACTCCATCATCTTTAATTAGTTCGACATTCATAGATAATGGAGTAGACATCTCTTACATACTTTGTTTATCTAACAAAGATGTCAAGATTTGATTGGTGTAATTGAAATCTAGGGAAAAAATTCATTTTTCTTACGTTATTCATTTCAAATGCCTTTTGTATTTCTTATTTAAACTATATAATTAACATAAGACAACTTCTTATGATCAAAAGATCATTTACATAGAGAGATACAATGAAGACTTGATAGTTAATTGCCTTAACAAATAATGTACCTTCATTTATATTCTCAACAAATTTAAATTGTAATAAATAGTTGTTAATCTTACTAAACTAGGCTTTTAGAGTCTATTTAAGTCTATATAGGACTTTGTTAAGTTTATAAGATTTATTTTTTTCACCCTTGACCATATGACTTTTAGGATGCTCAATATATATCTTACAACAATATACCATTAGCAAAAGTAGTGTTAACATTAAGATTATACACCCCCTAACCTTTATATGTAGTAAATATTGAGAGTAATTTGATAGTATTTAGTCAGATCATAAGAATAAAGGTATAAAAAAATTAACATTATATTTTTATGAGTAGTTTTTGACTACTAATTTGATTTTCAATTTGCTTAGGGTCTTATCTACATTTAGTTTCTTCTTAAAAATTCACTTGACTTTAATAAAATTTGTCTTTAGGGATTTTAATCAAAAACCAAGTTTGATTCTTGTTAATTGTATAAATTTCTTCTTGCATTACTTGCTTTTATTTAATTAATTTTGCAACTTTTGTGTAATTTGCAAACTTTAGAACAATAATATAACTTCTCTTATAAATATTAATGAGAGACCTAATTCCTCTAATAGGTTCATTATTATAAAGCTTATCATCAAAATTGTTGATTTTTGCTATACTAAAATAAGATCCTAAGAAATAAATAATTTCATAATTTTAAATATTACATTTTTTCAAATTTCATCTTGTTGATAAGGGCTTATTTGAGTTTTTAATTCTGACAATGCTACCAAGCTCATTTCATAACTTTTCTTAAACTTTTTTAGAGTTTCACAAATTAGGATTCCATTAAATATCACTTCAAACACTATTGAGTGAAGACAAGCTAAAGATTTCAAATACATGGCCACTTATTCATTATAATTTTTCAGCTGAGCTATAGTTGAATTGGCAAGCAAGGTAAGAGAATCTCTTCCTGCTCAGTAACCTCCTAGAGGTCATAAGCCTTTAGGTAAATTTTCATCATCACAGACTACTACATATAGTTTTTTATTGAGAATTTTGGTAAAGTGATGAAAAATTTACAATAACTATCAATATATTTTTGAAACGTTATAATAAGTTGTTAAAGAAAAATTCTTAGTAGTTTTCCGTTTATTTTTTTTTCTTTCCAAAATTCCAATCACTTACTTTTAATTTTCTTGAATTTTCTTCAAAATTTCAATCTCTTATAAATTCCTTTAAGATTCTTGAGGCACTCTAATACTAGTGTTGTTAATATTTAAGCAAACATAATATGAACATAAAGGGTTAAGGTTCTGCTATAACTAGAAACCTTTATAGTAAAGAATGACTAAGAGAATTGCAGTAGAAAGAAAAAGAATTATTAGGCTACCAAAAGTGCCATTCCTTTGTATTTTCATTCATATATACTTAAGATTACAAAGATAAGCATATAAGGACATGAACACCATGTCTTTAGATTTAATAGATACTTTAATTGTTACAATAGCAAATTTGTGAGGTAACTTCATATTTGACAGATTTTAAGTAGATACATATCAAAGACACTAAGCATATGGTGCCCCATACTTGCACCTAAACAAAGCTAACAAAATGACTTAAAAAGCAAGAAAGAGTGAGCTGGAAGATTGTAGATGAACATGGCTTTGTTGGAGCTCTTTTAACTATCATAACAACCTTGAACAGCATCGTTGACTCCAAAATTGCAATTTTCAATTCCAATCTTCTTCAGGCTTGAAGAATGGGAAGAAGTGGATAATGCTGTCAAGGAGTTTGTGAGGCTCTTTGAGGAAATTAGCTGTAATGAATTTGAGTCATGGGAGAGGAAGTAGAGGTTTGAAAAGAAACGACTGAAGTTCTATCCTATTGACATGATACCAGTTTCTACTCTTATTTGAGTCATATATGCCTACCATTTCCAGTTTTTGTTCAAATGCCTGTATGCTTTCTGGCGTGTTGTGCTATGAATAGGATGATGGAATTGACGTGAGACTTGGAGGGCTTTGCTTTAGGCAGCTAGGTGTTGCGGTTGTGCATTGTAAACTCGAACCCAGGGCTGCAAATTTTATGAGGATTTTGTGCAGTCGGGGTATTTACAGGTATGCTACTTTTATAGATGATTTAGTTGCCCATTATTTTATCGGCATGTTCCCTTGAAACTCAGAAGCTTCAAGGCTTGTTTAATCATAGTTACTCCCTATCTGAGATGGGGTTAGACTCCCCTGACTTTCCAATGGGAATGCTCTCCAATGTTCACTTGAAAAGAAGTGAGTTTTTCTTCCCTGGCTTTTTGCTTTTGCCGTCTCTTTCTATCCTGCATTGTCTTAACAAAAAAATCTGATTAGTTGAGGACACTCTAATTCAGCTCGTAGGAGTGAAATCATTAAAAGAAACAGGGCCAAGAGCCGACGCAGTATGAACAGACTATAGCCAGAGATGGCTCACACTCATGCCCTCTACCAGGCCTTTCATCTTCAAAGACCATGAAGCGCTTGCAAATCATGCATCCCAATGAATGTCTTTAATACAGTCGCAAAACATATTTAATCCCTTCATACACTTCAAATTTCATTCTTCTGGAGTACTTTTGTAGGGTGCAGCAGCATTTGAGACTGCTCGAGATATAACCACAGTCTCAAATGTCATGGGAGACACGTCCGGCTCAACTCTTGATGACCCAGTGTCAAATCGTTATAGCAAATTGGGCTGCTCAATTTATGCACTGGAGAAGAATTCTGATGACTATAGAGTGATCGTGAAGTACTTGGAAATAACTTATGACCCTGTCAAACTTGGAGATATTGTGAGAAAATTCTCTTTATCCCCTGTTGTACTGTAATGCATAATCCATTATCATATGATGGTATCAACTTACGTTTGATTTGTTATAATCTAGGAATATGGAGTATCAGTTGAGAACATTTTTGCCGTGGAGTCAAGCGCTTTCCTTTTGACGGGATAAAGAGCTTGCCAAACAAAGTCCTTTTTCGGTGTGGTAAGTTCTCAGGCATCAAAGTTCTCTCCTTGTTCTGCTTCTAGCAACAAATTAATCATCGCTTTCTTAGGTACTCGAACCTCCAACCTGCTAAGGCATCTACATAAAGGGTTCCTGCCAGCAGTCTGCTCGCTACCAGACTGTCCCTGGTTACATGGTAGTATAGTCAGTTGTCCATCATAGTATACATTTCACAGTGATTTTCTCATCTTGCTGAGTAATATGTGTGTTTGGGCTCTTTAAGTTTGGCAAGGGGATGGTTTGCTTAGATGCTGCCGCAGAGGCTGCTAGACTTAGTTTCACTTCCTTACATAGGCCAGAAGGATTCTTGGTCCTGGTGGTTGTATCTGATGGAAATCAAGTCCTGGAGATTAAGCACCCACTAGAGGTAATGTTGGAATACTACACCAATTGCCTAAATGTTAAATGTTTATCTTCTAGCAAACTTAGAGAGCTAAATCAGGACACCAAGTCATTGGAAGAAAAGAAAATTGGACGGAAGGGACTGGGAAGAAAGAAGGCAGATGAATCCGGGTATTTGATGTGCAAAGATGACATCAAGGTCCCTTGTCCCTTGGAGTACAATGAGTATTCTGTCTATGACCCAATACTGGTATGGCAAGCATCCTTGGTGTTCAAGGCAAGGTCGATTTTGGTTATGTGTACTTAAAACTTTTGAGTGTATCTGTTGGGATTTGTGGGCTAGCAAGCAGTTCTTGGTAGGAGTAAAATATGGAGAGAAGTGAAACCATGAGGAACAAAAGGAACAAGGAAAGGCTCTCTTCTTTGGCTCTTTTTGGCCTTGCCATCTTTTTTAACAGTTGTGGTGCGAGAAGGGGGGTCTGCTAGATGGGGATCCCCCTTCTTTCATCACCCTTTTCTTGTAAAGCCCTGCGAAGGAGAACATTAACGGATTTTGTTCTGTAATTATCATCACTAAGCTTCATGCTGTAGCTAAACTATGATGACATATAATGAAGTTGTAAGCTATAAGCTTAGTCAGGACATGTCTTAAGCAGAAAATCTGCTTGCTTCTTCGTTTTCAGTTCTCGTGGAAACAAAGATGAATACATTTTTCAAAGGTGAACATGTTATGCTATGAGCTCAAGATCATATTCATAAATTCAACTGTTAAACTGACCATCACCCCAAACTACCTTAGTGTGGGGTCACACTTGGAAATGACTAACATTACAACAACAATATGAGGCTACAATAAGAGGACAATTTGAATGACTTTGCACATAATGAGAGATCCAATCAGCCAAAAATTCATTGATAAATGACCACAGGAGGAAACTTAAACTTGTCTGAAATGAATGGTATTGCCTGTGGATTATTCACCAAATCGTGATAAAAATTGTACTCAGCCTCATAATCATGTAACTTAAGCTCAGCTTTTTGATTTGTATGGTAATGATGTTTAGCTGAAGCTGATTTACCAAACCCAAATATGCTAACCTTCTCACATATCCCAGCAGCCAGCATAACGGCTTGAAAACCAGACGAGTAATGGAACAAAGAACCATCATGGGCAGGGCTCCATTCATCCAAAGACTTGCCTGTCTCCTCCACAAACCGGTTTAGTGAGTAATACTTCACAATTCTTGCACACAACATATCAAAGCGTGGATCAGTGATGATTGTAGGTGCATGGTGAGAAGAATTGCATATGCTATAGTCCATGAAGTGCAGCGGTTGGCAAATGTACATAACCATTGGGACATTAGGCCCATATGGGTGACAAAAGCACCCTTTCCTCTTTGCACAAAGCTGCAATATATTGCTATTTACAAATGAAACATGAGTCTTCGACCCAACATGTTGCTCAAACTTCTCCGTCCTTGCATTATTTAATCGGATCACCACCTCGTGCCCATCAATCAACTTCCCATATTCTCTCTGCAGCAGAATGCCACTATTCCCGACCACAGCACAAGATCCATACTTCCTGTTGGAGGCCACCAACCCATTATGCCTATCAATAGGAATCTTCAAAAGCCTTGTCAACTCATTCATTACATTAGCTTGAAACCTCCTTTTTCGAGCCCAGTCTTGCAATAATCTCCTAAATTCTAGCCAATAACGGTAGAATTCTGGTGATCTAAGCAACACAGGAATACCCCTGTGGGTGCTTGCACTTGTATCATGGTTACTGAACCTTCTCCAACTAGCAAAGGTCCGATACCTTCCCTGACTAGCAAAGTTACCCTCCAATAATTCCTCGATTTCTTGCTTTGTTTTGACCTCCCCTATATCAATAGCTGCATACTTCAGCCGCGTGGTATTGAAAACTGGGGCTGGCGGGGGGGCTATTGCATTGCTTCCAGGCTCATTGGAGCTGAAACCGCCGCCGCCGCCGCCGCCGCCCAAGCGGTGGATCAAGAGGCGGCAGCAGAGGGTCACAGCAAACACAATTAGCAGCAGAAAACTAAAGAGCGGACGGACTGACCTTTTCATTTGGGGTAACAAAAACCGGCAACGCCCCCTCGATGGACAACCACTAAACACAACGGATCATGAGAAATGTGGCATTAGATCCATCTCTAACTCAAGGAAACCTTAACCAAGCATCCAAAATCAGAAGACCCAGAAAGGGAAACACGATAATGAAACACTGCTCAACTAATTTCAGACAAGACACATCTTTCAATGTTGCTCACACTTCACACATCGTTCGAAAAGATACCATCTTTTACCTGCAAGAACCCCAAACCAAAAAAAAAAAAAAAAAAGAAGGTATGCTAGCTTGGTTTGGGTTGAGTAGAATGGGGGGGCTACAAGAAAGTGAAATAAGAATTGCAAATGAGAGTGAAACATGAGAGTGGGGTTCTGTGGAGAAATGGGAATCTCATGGCTTTGGGTCGGAGAGCTGGAAATGAAAGTGTGAGGGTGAGAAAGGCCTATACTTCATCTCGGGCATTTTTGTATCTTTGTTGGTGCGATTATGGGCTGGGAGGGAGACAGAGGCACGCTCTCGGGGGTCTACGGTTACAAAGAACACTTTAAAGGAAGGAGAGAGCGTGCGCGAGACAGACAGAGACAGAACGCGCGTGTGTTGGGTCATGTTTGTGTTGTTCTAGGGTTGCATCTTGCGGTTGAGGGAGGGAAAAGATGGAGTGCTTCGCGGGTCCAGTTCGTGACTCATGCTGATGTAGATGTGAAAAGATGGGCCCCGATCGGTTGCCAAGGGTGAAAATGATCTGGTACCTCTCTTTACACATGAATTTAGGTATAGGTTTGAGTGTGAATGTTTATTTGAAGGAAAAAAAAAAAAAAAACACTTTGAGGTATCACAATAAAATTTTAAATTTATTATTATTAAAATAATAAATAATAAATTTATCTTACTTTATAAGCATATTGAGTGAAATATTTCTAATAAATATTTTTTTTATTTCGCTTGAAAAAAAAAAAAATAATAATAATAAAAGTATGTTAAGACTCGTGGGATTGAACGAGAAGCCAGACGCCACTTGCCAAAAGGCTAAAAGCCAGATTCTGATTCAGCATTATCTTGCCATGCCTCTCCATCAGGGGATACTTGGCGGGCGAGCGAAAGAGATTCCTAATTGCCTGCATGAGCTTTTGGGCGGTTTGTCCTAAACGAAAAAAATAATGCTATTCTATTTGCTTTTTTTTTTAATTTATTTATATCACATTTAATATGTTAACTTGTTAATTAACAGTCTAAATTTCAGTAATTAAATAATTACATTTGAGTTTGATTAATTTGAACATTTTCCAAAAGAAAAAAAATGATTGAATATAGAAGTAGATTCACGGACAGAATTAAACTTAATTAATTAAATAATTATAAAATTTGAGTTAAGAAAAAAAGAAAAAAATAGAATAGCATTATTTTATTAATTTTATTTAATTATATCTATCACTTTTATATCTATGTAATTACTTTTATTTTAAAAAAATTAATTAATTTCAACTTTCAAATATTTTGTACCCGACAAGCAGGTTAAGTTTTATGGTCCCAATAAATACCTATTTCAATAAATTTATGGTATCTTTAATCATTAAAAGATAATGAATGATTACTGATTAAATATGAGTTTTATTAGGCAACAAAATTTGATATAATATATATATATATATATATATTATATTATTATAATTATTAATTATACATTTATTAGTTTATTATTATTATTATTGGAGACAATGCATAAAAAAATTAAATATATAAAATAAACCCATATTATAATTTTTTTTACTTAATTAATTTCGATTTAAAATTAAATTCAAAACTTTTAGTTACAAAAATGACTTTAATATTGATAAACTAAAATCCAATGGCATCAACAATTATCATAACACAAAATGTAAGTTGGCTTATGTTCCTTTCTTAAATTGTTCATGTACGGTAACTTCTTTGACATTTTTTTTTTTCTAATATAGAATACAACAGAGAATGGTATGAACATGAGAATGCGGTATTGATATTTGCCACGCCGGCTTTCTTCACAGCACTAATTAATTTAAATAAATTCTAGATTATATAGAATTTTTAACTCAGACAGACACTTGTGCTTGTTAACTCAGACAGACAGGTGTAATCAAAATTAGCAGCATCAAATTGTACACCATATTGAATTGATTTATAATTTATGACATAACCATACCCTAGAAATGGGATTAGATGACACCCATTTGATGAAGTGACATTCATTCTGCTCAAGCAATTTCATCTAAATAGAAGTCAATTTGTTTATTTATTTTTTCCTGTTTTGAACAAACTAAAACATTCTCAAAATAACATATCATTAAAACTAAAAAATGAACAATTGGGGCAGGTTCTTTCGATGTTAATTTGCTCCCACCTTGGAGGTTGGGCCAGAAAAAAATGGTGGGTAAGGGAACAAGACCATGCCATTAGACCTATAAATTAAAATTCCACCAAACACAATGAGGTCCACTTTAGAATCTCATCTCATGCTTCTCATTATCATCTTGTTCAAGACGTTCACTAGATAACTCATGTAAGTTCCATAACATAAGATCTTTCTTCCAGGGGCAGCCAATTCACTTTGGAAAGAACCCTTCCTTTGCTAAGATTCTCTTTTTTGTTTTGTTTTTCTTTTTGTTTTTTGTTTTTTTTTTTAAAAGGTCCACTTTAGAATCTCATCTCATGCTTCTCATTATCATCTTGTTCAAGACGTTCACTAGATAACTCATGTAAGTTCCATAACATAAGATCTTTCTTCCAGGGGAAGCCAATTCACTTTGGAAAGAACCCTTCCTTTGCTAAGATTCTCTTTTTTGTTTTGTTTTTCTTTTTGTTTTTTGTTTTTTTTATTGAAAAGTATATTTCCTATGTACCAATAAAACAAAAGAAAGAAAAGCAGTCACGTCGCATGCTATGCGAAATTCAGAGAACATTATATCTAGATGATCACATCTATCTTTATTTATCTACTATATATATATATATATATATATATATATATGTAGTATGCATGTATGTATATATGTATATATTACATGACACTAAATTAAAGAGCGCAAAGAGTAATATTGCATAGGTATGAAACTAATATTTATATTTCTCATCTATTTTCTTATTTCATAGGCATGAAATTTTCAAATTTAAGTTCTAGGGCTTCAAAAAAATACGGAAAAGCAAATACTAAGAGTAAAGGGGATGGGGAAGGGGAAGGGGAATGGAGAGGAACAAATCAAAAATCGCCTCAAGTATTCAATTCTTTGCAAACAAAAAAAAAAAGATCAAAATATTTCACAAAAAAGGAGATGCAGAAAAAGCTTACTAGATTGATTTTAGTTAAGTGCTAAAATTAATCACACCATAAAAAAAAAACTATAATGAATAACATTAACTTTCAAAACTAAAAATCAAAGTAGGGATAAATAATTTGATTGCTATACAACTTGAAAACTTAACAAAAATTTTTGATTTGACAATTATAAAAATTGAAATCAAATAAAAACATTAAATCATAAAAAAATTCTATTTGATTTAGTTATTCAAACTAGTTAAGTAGTTAATAAATTAATTTTAATGAAAAATTTAAAATTTTAATTTAACATAAAAGAAATATATTTTTGACTTAATTTTTTAACAAGTCATTTTAATCATTATATATAAGGTAAATAACTAATTATTAATAATAAAATAATAATTTAGTCATATTGATTTGATATATATAATTCTATTAGTAATACTTTTTAGTATTGTTAAAATTAAAAAAAAATTAAAAGTAATAAATATATTTCTTTTCAATTAATTATAATTTTTTAAAACTGAAAAATGTGATTAAAGTAAGATATTAAGTTTGTATTAGTTGACGTTGGAAATTGTTTAGAATAAAAATAGTTATATTTGTAAATGTCAAGTAACAATTGATAATTGGCTTTTTAATTACAAAATTCACTAATGATTTTAGAGATTTAACAAAAACATGCAATACTTTTTGTCACAATTCAAGGGACTTTGTTTTAATGAATTAATAAAGAATTTTTTATTATTTTTATTTCCACATAAAGTTAGAAAACTATTTAGGAGAGTTAAAATGTCCCTCTTATAACATATAAACTTTAATATGTAAAAGTATAGTAAAATAAAAGTTTATATAAGTTATAATTGTTTTTATGAATATCAACGAAATTTTCTCCATATTATATTTTTTAAAATCATACTATTTAACATAATTTAGCACTATTAAGCACTTGACTCACTTGATTTATTTTTATGAGAATTTTAGAAGTCTTCCTTTAGATCTCATAGGACTAATTTCACTTTACTTTTACATAAGTGAATTTATTAAATGTGTATTCTAATCAGTGATAGATAAAGTAAGGTAGTTAACTTGAAATAAAGAATGAAACAAAGTTATAAATAAACAAATTGTTATATATTAGCCTTTTATGAATGAAGCAAGAAAGCTATGTTATAGCACTGAGAATAATTTTTTATTTTAATATCTTATAGATTTATATATTTCACAAAGTGACAAGGCCTTAAAGTAAATTATGATAATTTAATAGTGTAATACTAGTTGAATTAGACTGGACCCCTAATAATAGCTAATCAATTATATTACTTTTTTTATGGTGTTAATGAATTATATTACTTTAAAGGAATGTATTGTTACAAGGTAAATGAAACAAGTGTTTGTTAGATTTATTTACAAGAAAATTGAACATTTTTTTATTTAGTATAATTAAAAGTGAGAATATAATTTTAATAAGACTAATTTTTTGAAAAAGAACTATTTAATTTTGGTTTAAAAAAAGAGCCAATTGAATGTAATGGTGATTTTTGACATCTATTTTGTTAAACATTTGTTTATTTGGTTTAAACAATTAATTATTTTTTTAAATACTAATCCATAAAACTGTACAGACATTACAATTTCTCCTTATGGGTTATGACTTGTTAAAGACTAATGCTTTAATACTCTACTTGACATTTAATTTGTTGTATTTTAAATTATCAATTGTACTTTGTTTTGTTTAAACAATGATTTCTCTCTTTCTTTCTCTTAACAATACTTTTCTCTTTCTTTTTATACATTTTATGTTGTTAGTTAGAATAAATGATTGGTGGTGCATTATCTAGTAAAAGAATCTTTACATGCTACTAAAAATTGTGTTTGGTGTAAAGCCAATTGCAAGCTTATTTTTTATCTTATTAATTTTATTTGCCTAAAAAAAAAATTAGTCTAGACCCATTTTCTTTCTTTTTGTCTTTTTTTTTTTCTTCTTTTGATAAACTTGAAGGTTCAAAGTCAGTGTACAAATTTAAGAACTATAGGCTAGACCCTTTAGGCCAATGTACTCTAATAATGTCTTGTGTAACCAACTACCATTTATGATTTAAAGGATTTGTGAATACATGAAAGCTTCACTCTAAAGTTAATGTAGAGGACACCATCTCATTTGTATTCACTCTAAAGTGAATACATGAAATCTAAAGAGAGATATCGTCTTTATAACATAAATTAAGACGACAATACTTATTACCTTTATTAAAGTGAGACATCTTGTAAATGAAAGTTATTGTGTTGTCCATCACTTAACTTGATCTAGAGTATCTTTAAATAATAAGGTAGATAATTGTTGATTGATTGTAGGCATACCCAAATAACGACCTAAATCATTAGTCAATTAAATTACAATATTTAAATTTAAGTTCTTTCCAAGTTGTTTACTTACATTAATAGATACCAAGAGTCATGACTTTTGAAGGCTAACCTTTTGCCTAACCAAAGAACAAAAGTTATTCAAATGTCTTTTTCACCACCTAAATTTGCTATGTTTTTGCTTTAGCCATAAAAATGGCATTATTTACAAAGAATAAATAAAAGAGCCCTAGCCTTTATTTAGAAAGATACATTAGTTTCCATATTCCTATTAAAACTTTTGCTTTAATGATGTGTCTAAAGGCCTCTATGTATAACATAAAAAAATTAGAGATAATAAGTCCTTTTGTTTAAGTACTAACGTGGGTTTAAAAAGCTTTGAATTTCCTCCATTCTATAAAATTTACATTAATGCCAAGGAAACACACTTCATAATGAGGTTAATCTAATCATTAGGCAATGCTAGCTTTATAAAGGCATTTGCAAGAAATTCCTAACTAAAGCAATCATAATTTTTTTTTAGATATAGTATCAAAACCATGAAACCTTTTTTCATTTTAAGTATCATATTATATGAAAGACCTCCTATAAAAAGACTATATTATTAATAATATAATGACTCAAAACAAATCTTATTTGAGTAAAGGATACTTATTTAGGCACAATACTTTTAAGTTTGTTAACAATTATATTTGTAATCATTTTATAAGTCATATTATTCATGATTATTGGTCAAAAATTGGCAATTTATTTTAACTCATTCTTTTTAGGAATGAGAACTAACCAAGTGTCATTTATACTGACTTACCCACTTTACCACATAGTTCTTAAAAGAATAATACTTGAAACCCATCACTTTTTAAAGATTTATAAGGATTCATATCAAATATGGTTTGGTGTATCTCCTTTTCCCTAAATGGTATAGTTACCCTTTTTATTTTTATTACAAATAAATGTAAGAATTGGTATAATGGCAAAACATTGTCATTATGTGAAACTTCTTCTTAATGTATAATTCATGAAAATAGTTATAAGTTAAATTCTTAAAAGCCTTTTCATCACGAATCCACTTCCCTTTCCATCTTTTAGTGCCTTTATTCTATTATTTTTTATCTTTATAATCATAGAAGAATGAAAATATTGCATATTGTGGTCAATATTTAATATGCATAACTTTAGATTTCTAAAATTGTAATAATTCTTTTTGTTTAACAATCTTCTATACTTTTTGAGTTAACTTCCTATCTAAGTAATGCAAGCCTTAATTATAACTTTGTATAATGGCTTCCTAACATTCACCTTAAGAATCTTCTCTTTTTTATTAAAAATTTTCTTTAAAATATTCTTATTCTAATTAGTAAGCATCTTTATAAAGTTATTCAAAGTTTCTTGTAACACTACCTAGAATTTTATACCTTTTACACTAACTTTAAGGAACTTTTATGTAATATAAACCTAAAGGACCTTCTTTCTCTTTGACGGATGAGACATTTTTTTCATTTGATCAACAAAAGGTAATGATACAATCCAACCTTAGAAAAATGCCTTATAATTATCTTCAACTAATTCATCCTTTATTTAAGATTACAAAGTCTGCAGTCTAATCTATAATAAACTTTAGTTTGTGGAGTGTGTCCTCTAACTTAAAATGAACTTTAAACTAAGATATCTTATATCTATTAAATTCATTTGGTTAACTCACTTAAAAAAAGGTTCCTATCTATAACTTTTAATATCACAACCTTTAGAAGTTTCATTTGCAATCATTGTTGAATTAAAGCGTGCCTTTAAAAGTTATGATAAAGACATATTAGACTTTATGTACTCCAATTTTTACCATAATAGATGTGTCATCTAAGATTTGGGATTTGCATATATGGTTGTGAGGCACTAATATTCACCCTTTCTACCAATAGATGAAGGAATTACTTATCTTAAACTAGTACCTAGAATTTATAAAGTTTGAATTCCATAGAATCCATATGCCCCCATTAAAGCCTTTTGTCTTTTCTCAAATCACCCCTAAAAAACTTATCTCTCCACACATATTATCAACCTTAAGACCACTTATTCTTGGTTTTAACAAAACCATCATAATTGACTTGTGAAGTTGTTTGAACAATTTAAGAATCCTTATAACATTAGAGCTTATAGCACCATAATAATTCTAAATTATTATAACCATAAAATAAGATAAAGATAATAAAGGAGACACCTTGCTAGCAAGGCTAATAGTATATAATCATAATGATTATAGTTATGTCTCTAGTAATTTTACCAAGATTAATAGTGTTTCTTTAACTTGTGACTTTAAGTTTAGTCTAATATTATTAAAAACTTTGTGGTCCACTCTGTCCTTCTTATCAAAAAGGTTACGTAATAAGAGTTTCACTAGGTCTAATATGTAAATGACATGTTGAGAGCCCATATGATAAGAATGTAGGTCTACATTACCTTTATAAATTCCAACTGTTAAGTGTATATGGCCCTTTGATTCCTTTACTATGATGATCTCTCTCTTATTATAGATCTTATTGGGACAGAATCACTTGAATTCTTTACAGGTTTTAGCTGGCACTAAAAAACACTTACTTATAAAGCATTTACCCCTACAAAAATTTTGTGCCTTTTAATAATATTTTCTTGATCCTTACACACTTGATCTTGCTAATAGACTCTTTATATTACCGTTTCTACATGCTTTCCTTATCTTGTTTTAGGGCTTTTTTTACTAATGCCACATGTAACTTTATGATGTAAGAAACCCTCCTCTTGACTTTTTGTAAATTATAGGCATTACATGATAGCTTTTGTATCTCTTGCATCATTATTGACCTTTATCATTACCTCTTCATCCAATAGTATGAACCTTTAACCATTCTTATAGTGCTTTCTACTACTAGTGCTAGTTTTATTAGTATTTTTATACATATTTCCTTACCTAACTAACCCTCTTTATAATGTTTATTAAATGAGCATCTAAGCTCAATAGTGTAAGACCTTTAAACATTTCTCTTTTAAATTCATGGGTAATGGTTTATCTTTTATACTAGTGTCATGAGAAGGACCTTTAAGGCAATTACTTGTTATATGACCATATATCCTATACTTGAAGCAAATGAGATAGTTAGCTTCATATTCCATTTTTTAAATTTTACTCTTTAGCATATACCTTGTAACCATATGTTGGTTAAGGTTGATTTCAATGATAATTTGGCAAAGTTCCTTTAGGTAACTTCTATAATGGTTTAGGTTATTTTTAACATATAACCTAGGTGATTACCCAATTTCCATAAGACCTTTGCATTATAATACTCAAATTAGGAAATAAAGGAGCTAGACCCAAACCATAACCATAACTTATTTGATTCTTGCCACCTTTGCATTAAAGTCTAGACATTACCTTCAAATTGTTAGATCATGATTGATAATAACCCTTTAGGTCATCATGCAAGACAAACTCATACTCCTCTATTAAGTTTATATTTATAAAGTAGAAGCCATTTCTTAAGTTAATGAGTTGTAGTATACCATTAGAAGACCATGTTTATAGCAACTGATAATAAAGAAATGAATAATTAAGTTATCTTCTTAGCAATTTAATGATAAGCATTCAATTCAACAGTTCCTAGATTCTCACTTGTTTCAATGTAAAAAGTTTGATCTTCAAGCAATCTTTTTATCCCAAATCATTTTCATTGTCTGAGATTATTATTTCATCATCTTTCTTTATAAATTATTCCTTCCTAATGGCCTATTGGAGGAGAGAAAGGCATCACAGTATAAAGTTAGCATTTTACCCTTAACACCCATAAAATGAACTTTAACAACCAATGTCAATGATGACACCATTAGTACCTTAATTATGATAGATTTAACTTTTTTATTGCTATGCGTTATTAAGTCAACTTCTCTAATACCTTTTTAGAAACTTACTTACCATAGACAAAGAAACTCTCTCTTAAACTTTTTAAACAAAAGAAGTTATAGCAAAAAATAGGATTAGACCCATTTTTGTTGGGCTTTATAAATCATTTCCATACATAAAAGGCTTGGCTTATTTCCATTTCAAAAGCTTAGCTCATTTATTTAGGTGTGTCCATCCTCTAATATATTAAATCTTATTATGAGATCTGACTTATTATAAATTAGGACTAATTCATTTATAAGTTAGATGCAAAATATATCTCTAGCTCACTTATATACATAGATTATTTCCTTATATCTTCAATCTAACTTACTTACAAACATATCTAACACACCTTTAGACATATCTGCTCATCTTCATCACTTTAACTAATCTTGTAGCTATTATCTAATAAGCCCAGTAACTTAGTGGTCTTTAGTCAATACAATAGTCAAAAGAGAGCCCACTCAAAAGCAAACACTTACTTGAATTTACAAAGAAAAGAAAAGACAAAATTATAATTTTTTATTATTATTAATCTTTTTTATTAATTGATCTAACTAAAAATTGGACTCCTATATTAAAACCTTCAACCTATAATATTATTAAGTATCCATAAATCAAAATTTATTAGTCCTACATAAAATTTACTTCTCTTTTACATGTCAAGGATTTGTATATAATTCTTTTGATGGATTTGAAAACATTAAATTAAACAAAAGACCAAATCACGAGGTTAATGGTCTAACTAATGACTTAATAGTTAAACTAATAAGTTAATTATTGTTTAATAAAATAATAAAATTATTCATATATAAATTCAAAATTCATTAATTTCGTTCTCAAGGAAAGATTTTGTATAGTACCTAAATATAAATATTTTTAGTTCTCATTCACAAATTATAATGCATAATTTAATTATAAAAATAAAAAATTAACATAACATCACATTTAGTAAATAAGTTAAAATGAACATAGGCAAAAATCACAATTAAAAAATCTATAAGATAGAAAAATTATTTATGAACAAATTTATAAGGCATCATTAAGTAATTTAAGTGAATTGCACATACCACTAATTAATCCACCTTAATCAAATTTGTTAACTTAAATTGCTAGGACCATAAGACCCTATACTTCTTCAATTGGAAGTAAATGGTTCAACATAAAATTATGAAGTTCCATTTATGGTCCACCTTGTATTCCAAAACACTTAACAAAATAATCATTTTTTATGTATCTCCTTATCAATGAATAATAATACATTAGTATGTACTATAATAATATTTTCAATTTGTTAAATGTTTCATTAATGCTAAATATGACCATTTATCATCAAATAATGAGTCAAATAAAATTATAAGCAGGTTTTATAGAGAAACAAGTTGATCAATAAATGATATCTTATGTTCTTAAGTTAATGCGAGATCAGAATTATTGATTTTATAAACTCCTTTTTTTTTATAAAATTTGAACCTTCATTTTTCTAATTAACTACTTTCAAAAAATGTCATTTGACTAATTACAAAATACATAAAAATTCTTAATTACAATAATTTAGGTATAAAATTTACACATTTTAGGCTTCTTTAGAAATTGTCCCAATTAAATTGATCAATGAATGATATCTTTATGTTCTTGAGTTGATGTAAGGATGGAATTAACGGTTTTGTGTGCTTTTTTGATAAGATTTCAACCTTCATTTTCTCTCGAACTACTTAACAAAAAAAAAAAAAAAAGTCATTTGGACTAATTACAAAACACATAAAAATTCTTAATTACAATAATTTAGGTACAAAATTTAAACATTATGGGCCTGTTGCTTTGCGACTATTTTATAAGACACAGAAATTAATGATTTCTTATCTAAGTTGCGGAATTGAGCCAAAACTTGTGCAAAAAATATGGTGCAAGTAAAGATATCACAATTGTTATGAATTTAGGGGCTTTGGAAATAAGCATCATTAGATGTACGATGTAAAATGTTTCTCTGCTCACGCATACAAAGAACATAAAAGCTTAGTTGGATCCTTTCGTAAGATATTCAGGACCTAAAGAGACAACAAAAAAAAAAAAAGAAAAAAAAAGAATTAGGAAATCAAAAACAGGAGATGATTGGGGAAAGTAGACGAATGTGAAGGAACAGATACAGAAAGTGGGGGCCCGATGAACAAAGCTTGCAATTTAGAGTTCCTTTTGAAGAGAAGAATAGATACTGAGGAAGAAACGCAACATTTTAGATAAAATAAATAAATAAATAAATAAATAAAAAGAACCAATTGACTTGGAATCGTCCGATTCGGCGGATTAGTGGATGGTCGAGTCAGCTTCGGTCACACTGTGTATTTTTTTGTCCGATTATTTGACAGAGTCAGATTATTTTAAACTTTGAATTATTGATTCACTAGTCTAACAACCAGATTAATCCAAATTTGCAATTTGAAATTGGCTTAATTCACAAATAAATTAACTTAAATTCGATATTTTTAAGTCTACTTTTAAATATACAAATAAATAAATAAATAAATAAATAAATAAATAAATAGAGGACATATTATTACAGCTATACACTCCCATCTGATATCAATTTTTATTTTTATTATTTTTATTATTATTATTATTATTATTTATTTTTTTTTATAATTTTAGACCAACCAAAAATTGAAATACCTGTCCTGCAAAATTAAAATTCTTAATCCGCCCCCCTCCCCTCCCCTCCCCTCTACTAATCAATAAGGAGAGCTTCCCTCTTTCCACACGCGCCTTGCCTTGCTTTGCTTCGACGGACGCCCCGTGCCCAATTCTGGCTAGGGTTTCTCATGAAATCCCGAAAATTTCATATGTAATCTCTGGAGTTCTGATTGAATAACCTCCCGGCCCCCCCCCCCCCCAGAAAGAGTGAAGAATATCTAGAGAGATGTATAGCAATTTCAAAGAGCAAGCGATAGAGTACGTGAAGCAAGCCGTTCAAGAGGACAATGCCGGAAACTACTCAAAGGCGTTTCCTTTATACATGAACGCGCTCGAGTACCTCAAGACCCACCTCAAGTACGAGAAGAACCCCAAAATCCGCGAGGCCATCACCCAGAAATTCACCGAGTATCTTCGCCGCGCCGAGGAGGTCAGGGCTGTCCTCTACGACTTCGGCCCCGGCCCCTCCTCCAATGGCGGCGACGCTGCCGTTGCCACCCGTCCCAAGACCAAGCCTAAGGACGGCGAAGACGGGGAGGATCCCGAGCAGGCCAAGCTGCGAGCCGGTTTGCATTCGGCTATTGTTAGGGAGAAGCCTAATGTTAAGTGGGCCGACGTTGCTGGCTTGGAAAGCGCCAAGCAGGCCTTGCAGGAGGCAGTCATCTTGCCGGTTAAATTTCCCCAGTTTTTCACAGGTGATTAGATTTTCGGTCTTATGGGAGCTTTTGTTTGATGGGTTTCTAGTTCTGAATACGCAGATTCATGGGTAGTTGTTGAATTGGTTTAAAGTTGTGAGGACCAACCACAATGCTTAATGTTGATCTTGCGAATCTGTTGAGGATTTACAGCTATTTTGCTGTTGTTTACTTTTCTTAATGTCTCTTGAGATGTTGTCCCAAGGATAATCAGTTTGGTGCGCTTATGATATTTACATAGAGAAAGATTGCTTAGGCCGTTTACGGGTAGATGTGGTTTTCAGTAGCCCGTTACTTGCTTTTACTTTTGGCTCCATATGGCAAACTAGATCTTCGTTGAGAAATTTTGTAGCACTAGTCTAATCCACTGTGTTAGCTCCTGGGAATAACTTTTTTGTTGTTTCCCTATTTTAACTTCTGTAGTTAATCGGGTTTCTTGACTTGCTTCATGTTAGGCAAGAGACGACCTTGGAGAGCTTTTCTTTTGTATGGGCCACCAGGAACCGGAAAGTCTTATTTGGCAAAGGCTGTTGCAACTGAAGCAGACTCTACCTTCTTCAGGTAAAGTTTGTGGAAATGTAATCTATTTCATTTTTCTGGCTGAAAATGTGTGTTTGTTCCTTATTTTCTCGAATAGTGATTGTATAATATTTTCTGTGCAAGGATCACCCCTTCAGTTAGCTTGATCTCTTGTCGGGTTCGTTATGCCTGGATGTGTACTAAATGTTGCTGGTTTTCTTCCCCTTTTCCACAGTGTTTCTTCATCCGACCTTGTTTCAAAGTGGATGGGTGAGAGTGAAAAGTTGGTTTCAAACCTTTTCCAAATGGCCCGTGAAAGTTCACCATCCATCATTTTTATTGATGAAATTGATTCCTTGTGTGGCCAACGTGGAGAAGGCAATGAAAGTGAAGCTTCAAGACGTATCAAGACAGAGCTTCTTGTCCAGATGCAGGTATTTGCTCTCATATACTGGCTGGTTGTGAAGAAGAATGCAACTTTTGTTTTTCATTTCTTCCCTATGTTGATGCAGGTGTTAATCTTTTTTGAACTCAACTGATTGCCTTTTCCTACCTGGTGATGGTTTCTGCTTTGTTTCACCAATGGCATGATTTTTTTTTTTTTTTTTCCATTTCATGTCCCTGGGAAAATACCTCTATTCCATATATGGGAGAAATTCTTCCAATTCGACCATTGAGTAGCCAAGATCATACATGGGAAGCACCACCAGTGTAAGCCTTGTAGTCATGAGCAGAGGCTAATGATTCAGATGATTGCTGAATGAGTTACCCGATTGTTCTAGATAGAACCAGAAAAACAAGTACATCAAACCCATGTTAAGGTGCTTTAAGATATGATTTGCTTCCTTTCTATAATGGTGCACCTAATTAGGGATGTTGAGTGTTTCTAGTTTTCCATTTATCATACATCATTGTTTAAGGGAAGGGATATGGGCTTCTTGAGCTTTCTAACTTTTTGGGCTGGTACCCCCCTGTGAGATCCCATCGATTTTTAGTAATGCAATGTAAACTTGTGCCTAGGGCTTTGGATTAGACATGATCTTTCCAATGTACTGCATGAATAATGACATTGAGATGTATCAATGACTTGCAGACTTATTAGTTTGAGTTATTTCTCTAAATTCTTTCTTGTTTTCATAGCAGAAGTTTCAGTGGGTTAACTTAATGAAAGACTGAGTATTTTGTTTTTTCTTCCTTTTGATGTGAAATTTTAGTGGTGTGTACGTTGAGCAAGCATATGCTATGTTATTGGACATCAAACAAGCATGAACTGAGGAATGGCAGTTATTGTTGATTGTTTTGTTTAGAAATCCAATTCTTGTTTGTGGCCTTATCATTCTTTATAAGTGCTAATCTTTGATCAGATAAGATGTTGAGGTTGATAGATGGTAGTTAAAATCTTTTATCACAGCTAGTTTATCTAAAATCTTCCATTATCCATGTAGTTAATGGTGGATGGTTTTTATGAGGGCCTAATATGGGATAAGCAGAGCCCTAGATTGTAGAGAATCCTAAAGAGAGCATGAGGACATCAAAATACATATTGAGCTGTCTTCTTGGTTAAGCCTGGGACTTTTTAAAGAGGAAATTATGATTTCTTTGACAGCGATAAGCATTTCAGTGTGTCAGTGAACCTTCAGTGAACCTCTACAGGCTCTCTGAATAGGGAAAAACCAGTTTTGGCATTTGCCGTTGCCTTATGGCTGCAAGGCCATGGTTAATGAGCAACTATTGACATATTTTTGTTGTTGTGGTTTACTGCATTTTGTGATGATGTTGATGTTTCTAGAGGTTTTTATTCCCTCTAGATTGTTGCTTTGTTAGTGAAGTTATTTTCAGTTTTTGTGCATCTTATGGATGTATTGTGCTGTCATCTCATGGTTGTTTTCAGTGAATGTCTTTAACTCCCAGAATTTTATTTCTGATGCCCATTGCCAATGGATGGCTTTGATTTGACTCCTATTAGTCATCATCAAACACATGAAAGGAACTTCTGGGTGGCTTGTTTCAATGATTAACCAGCAACTGGTTACTTTTTGATCATGGTGCCTTGAGTTTGAGCAAGCCATTATTGGCAGAAAGGTACTGGGATTACGTAAAGAGAACTGGGGAGTTTTAGGAATTTGTATACATAAGTACCTGGTAATAAATGACAGGCTTTCAGTTTTACTCTAGCCTTGAAATGAAAGCATTGCACATTTTTTTTGTTTGTGGATTGCTCCACTTATAATTTAGGTTGTGATTATAGCATAACATTCCTGGCAGGAATGATACCTACAATTCTTGGAAAATGGGGAGAACATAGGGATTGATTCCAATTTACATTTTGATCATAGCTCTTGAGCATGTCCATCCTTGATTGTCCAAAGGACTGATGACACAGGATGTAGGCAATTTGTTAAATATTCTTATCATTTTAGGTAACCTGTTGATCTACTTACTGCTTAACTTTAAACTGACCAAGCTGGTGCTTCTTCCTGCTGTCATTGAGTCATCCATGCATTGTGAAAGGATCCCAAATTCTTGGTTGCAACCATTTTTTTATTGTTTCCAGTGGGTACTTTCACTCATTTTTTATTTGCTCATGATGTCTTAGTATTTGGAATCCGGATGTAATAGGTGTAGAAATTGCTTTCAATTTGCATATGGAATTTGGCTTTATTTTCTTTGCATTTCAGGGTGTGGGAACAAATGATCAGAAAGTTCTTGTTCTTGCAGCAACAAATACACCATATGCCTTGGATCAGGTAAAGGACTATAGAATATTATTTCTGCTATTCAATCTGGATTTTTTGTGACTATTTAGTGCTGTTGCTAATCAATGTTTGAATGCAGGCAATCCGGCGACGTTTTGACAAGCGTATATATATTCCCCTTCCAGACCTAAAAGCTAGGCAACATATGTTCAAAGTATTAGAATTTGTCATTTGCTTACTGGACCAATCTTTTAATGTGATAATTTTTGTGGTCTTTGCTGAAGCTTTAAAGAATTTTGACAGGTTCACCTTGGTGACACACCTCATAATTTGACTGAAAGTGATTTTGAGAGTTTAGCTCGCAGGACTGAGGGTTTTTCAGGTTCAGATATTTCCGTTTGTGTAAGTATGATGCCACTTGGAATGCTTTATTACTGGTTAATTGTCTCAGTTATAACCCTCCCTAAGTTCTTTTGGAAAGTGGTGACTGACACTATAATTTTGGTTGCTATTTTTGCTATGACAGGTAAAGGATGTACTCTTTGAGCCAGTGCGGAAAACCCAGGATGCTATGTATTTTGTAGAGACTCCTAATGGTATGTGGGTTCCTTGTGGACCAAAGCAAGCGGGTGCCATCCAAATTAGCATGCAGGAACTGGCAGCTGAGGGACTTGCAGCTAAGGTATGGCTAAACATTTCAGATATGACATGCTAAGCAAAGTCAGAGATCACTGTTAATCATCCAGCTATTTGGCCCAATGATACATGTGTATAACAACTATGGTATCATTTTTTGGAAGAATGTACATATGATATCCAAAAGTAATTAAAATGGGATTAAGGTTATCATTTTGTGAAAGAATAGACTTCAGAAAAAAAAAAAAAAAGTCCTGGTGTATGAGGCACTTACATTGTGGAGTTTAGAGAAGGATTAAATATATGCGATATCCCTCTTATTATAGAGAGACTATTTCTGTGATTAGAATTTTTCTACTTTCAAATTACAATGGAGTAACTTAACTCTTACATCAAATTTCACCTTGCTGAAAAAATTTGCTTAAGATATCTTAGGATAACAAAAATAGTATTTTTATGTTAATTATATTCATGTTGATCTTCATAGTAGCTATTCATGTTGATGATACATGCATCCACAGATCCTTCCACCTCCAATAATGAAAACAGATTTTGATAAAGTTCTTGCAAGACAAAGGCCAACAGTGAGCAAAGCTGATCTAGCGGTTCAAGAGAGATTCACAAAGGAGTTTGGAGAAGAAGGCTAATGAATATGATGAACCATTGACTCATTGATCCACACTTGTGCATGCAACCGGTATAATTTTTACCCTAATTATTTTTGCTGGATCCAATGAATCATTCAACTTTCTGGCAAACGGGGAAGGCCACCTGTTTCCCCTTTGTATTGAGGTGTGAAAGCTGAGGTTCATCACTTGTTAAATTGCTTGTTTGAATTTGTATAAAGAAGAGGTTCAGAAAGCTATTCCAGGATGTTGTTCAGTGCATATATAATACTACTTTGCCTACAAGTGCATACAGTTTAAGTTTCCAACTGATTGTATAGTTTGCACTGAGCTTCAGTGCGTGTTGGACCCACGAAATAAAATTTGTATTTCAAAAACGAGGTTGAGGGGGGCTGCTGGATGCGGTTGTTGGCAATTGCATTGTTCGTGAGGTTCTCTCCCACTGAAAATGATATGTTGTACAACATCGTGGATGCATATCTAGGTTTTATCCTGGATGGTCTAATCCGTTCCATTGTCTTGATTAACCTACCAGTAAGACCCCCTTTCTATCCAGATGGTTGTGATCCATTGCCTCTTGCTCGTGGAGTTTTTCACGATGTGGCAGTCTGTACCTTTGGCCTGGCTTCCTGTCATGCCGGTAACTGAATTACTGCAAACATCTCGTCTTTATTGGGCTCTCCAATCTACCTTAATGACCTGGAAAAGCCTCTTTGTGTACACTTTTAGTTAGTCTCTTCGATGCAGTGTAAAGGGCCTGTGCATCTAAATTTTGGTATCACGGGGTCATTTCCAATGGACACTGCAGTTCATTCAAGGTGAACACTTCCATTCATACTTTGGGGTTCGACGAACGTGAACATTTCCAATTGGACGTTCAACCGTGTAGTCACCGGGAAAGTGCCTCCCGAGTTTATTTTATCTGAATTGTTGCAGATTGCCTTTTCATATTTGCAGAAACAGATACTAGAATTACGCAAAAGCTGGGAAATTAGTCAAACTTCGTTCAATGATATTGGATATTTATATAATGGTTATGAATATACTTTACATTTTTTCATGTCTAACATGACTTTACGAATTCTAAGCAAAATTTATATTTTTCTTAGAAATTTAGGAATAAAAATTTTTTAAATGAATTAAAAATTTAATTTGATGGTTCAAATGTTTTAGCTCTATATCTAGGTGTTTTTTTTTATTACAAAATGATTTGCTGCAAAATATTAAAATAAAAATAAAATATTGAAAAAATTTGTATCAATGTACCACCTCCCAAGCTTAGACCCGACCCGGGACATCTCATTGTTGTTGTTGTTTGTAGAGATTAAAAATTAAACTTAAAATTTAAATAAATTTATCATTAAATTTTATAACTAATACCAACATCACATTATTATTATTATCATTAAAATCTATTGCCGAAAGGAGTTTCCGTGGCTCCATAAATAGCCCAAACCTACTTTTAGTCTTGGACTCTATGGTTCGTCGGTCAAACAAGTCAAGCTGAGCGGATCCTTAAGACAATGCGACATGGTCCTGCATGCTGCGGCAGAACAAAGTAGCAACTTCAACTACTAACGGTTGTCCTGCTCTAATAATTAAGAAATTTATTTTTACTATTTAAGTTATAAGTTCAAATTTTTACCAATTTATTTAATAAAATTAAATTTATATTTACATACACACAATTGTGAGAGTGACCAGATTGATTTACTATATATCATAAAATTTATTTTTCTGTGAGCCCAATGGTATGAGAAACACAGCGGACCAGGAGGAATGCTAAGGGAAAATATGAGCATAGAGGACCTTTATAATGAATGGCCACAATCTGCTTCACAAAAATCAAACAAAAAACTTTAGCATTCTTAGTTTGCTATTAGAAGTTAAAACCTTACTCAACAAAGTCTAGTCCCTGAAAAGCTAAGAGATATAATGCTGATTTTTTACAAATTTATTTATTTATTTATTTAACAAGCTGCAGAAAGCAATGTATTTTTATAAAGAGCAAGATAAACAAGGCCAAGAACAGTCTCTGATAGGGAAAGAAAAAAAACAACTAGGACCAAGACCTATTTAAACAGTTAATCTGATTGCAATTGTGTAGGTAAACATGGTTTTAGGTATATAATTAATTGAAACAAGACATGATGCTTTGTTCTGATATAAAATAATCAGCACAATCTAAACATGGATTTCAGAGAAAAATCTTACCCCTCTGCTTCTAAATCTAAAATGAAGGATTTGAAGTAGCAACGGTATCCAGATGTGGCATGGAATAGAAAGCGCTATTTATCGAGCTATGCTTCGTCAGTGGCACAGGCTGGCAGCTGATTGAAATATTGGGATGACTACCAAAGGCGTTAGAAGTTGTACAGCACCGAGTGCAGGATCTGCTTTAACCCATGCACTATGCTGACATTCATTTTGCCATTACAAAATGCCAGCCATGGTGGCAGCTGGGTTTCTTCCATCCCCGTGACCCCCTCCCCCTCAATGGCCTCTGACTTCCAAATGCAGTTACCATTTGGCAGTGGAATTTCAATGTTCTCAGTAAACCAACGGCTCCTCCTACATCACTCGAGTCTTCGCATACCCAGTGAACTGCAATCCATTGCACCTGTCTCTAGCCATGACCAAATAATACATTGTGTCTCCGTACGGTTCTGTTTCCAACGGCAATTTTGCAATGCACAATGCTATAGCAGCTCCTCAGCATGAAGATGTTGCCCTTGATCCTTAGCTGGGCATTGGAGGTTTCAAATCAAGCCATCATCAGACAGCCATCACCAATAATCACCACAAGAACATGAACCTCCATTAAAGTGGTGGAATCTGTATGAATCCCTAACAATAATCTCCCTGCCTTCAAACTTTGATATTAACTTAATAACTGCGTGGCAGTCTCCACAGACTCTCAGATTCTTCACTATCTGAAGAGGGGATCCTAGAGGTGTAGTAATCAAACCAAAAGCAATGGCAAGCCTCTCACTGTGTTGAGAAAGAATAGCTTCTTTGTATTCCTCATCAACATCCTGAAGCACATAATTGGTATCTGGTTGGTAACCTGCATCCTTCAACCAGGTTCTCAGCACTTTAAGTTTTGAATATATTTGATCTGACATGGGATGAGAAACGTCACCAGCCAAAAACATGTGGGTCTGGTTTTTCACCTCAATCCAGCTGTAAGCAGCTTCTTTTTTGACTTTTCTCTCGTCCATCAATTTCCTTACTTTGTTTCTTTCTTCCCAGTTTCCTGCGGTGGCATATATATTAGATAGTAGAACATATGCTGCTGAGTCTTTTGGCTGCAGAGAAATGAGCCTTTCGGCTACCAGTCTTGCCAATTCAACATTGTTATGAACCCGAGATGCAGCCAGGAGACTTCGCCATACAGTTGCAGTTGCAGTAAATGGCATCCCCTGTATAATATTCAAGGCTTTTTCAAGCATTCCAGCTCGACCATATAGATCAACCAGGCAAGAATAATGCTCCATTGTAGGCTCAAGGTGATATTCTTTTATCATTCTATTAAAGAATTTTTGACCTTCATCTACTAGTCCAGCATGTGTGCAGGCAGAAATGACACCAATGAATGTTACGGTATCCATGTCCAGATTCTGCCTTTCCATCTCCTCAAATACCTCAATAGCCTTCCTCACACGACCATGCTGTGCATACCCAGATATCATAGAGTTCCAGGATACTAAGTCTCTCTCCTCTTGCCTCTTGAAAACTTCGTTTGCACTTTCAATATCCCCTCTTTTTGCATACATGGTGACAAGAGCACTACTAACACATAAGGCATTGTTATATTTAGATTTAATTGACCAAGAATGAAACTGTTTTCCTAGTTTTACTGCTGCCATGGATGCAGCACAAGCATTTATGATGCCAGAGAACGTATACTCATTAGGTTTGATCCCCTGTCTTGCCATGTGGATGAATATATTAACAGCTCCCTCAGTGTCTCCTATTAAAGTGTAACCAGCTACCATTGCAGACCAGGTAACAATGTCCTTATCATCTATTCTTTGAAAAACTTTCAAAGCTTCATAAACTTTTCCTAGCTTAAGATAAGCGTCCAAAAGTGCTGTTCCAACATTAGGTGTCTGTTGATAATTACTCTTGATCACCTGTGCATGTACTTCAAAAGGAGAAACAACCATTTGTGCTGTAAGAATAGCAGAATAAGTAAAATCATTTGGTCTAACACCATCTCTATTCATTTGGAGAAATAGATTCACAGCTTTATCGGCTCTACCATTTTGCAAGTACCCAGTAATCATTGACGTCCAGGACACCACATTTTGAGATCCATGCATCATAGAAAATAGCTTAAGAGCATCGTCCATTTCTTTGCATTTATGATAAGCTGACACCAGTGCAATTCCTATATGCTGATCAAATTCAAATCCACTCTTTATAACATGACAATGTAGCTGCCTAGCTAGACACAATTCCTCATCATTGGCACAAAAATTGATAAGCGGGATGATAATAGCCTCAGTGAGTTCTAGACTCACTAGACGCATATGGTAAAATATTTTGAAGGCTTCCATAGAAAGCCCATTTATCAAACAACCAGCTACCATACTATTCCAACTAATAACACTTTTATCCATCATCCCTTCAAATATGGCTCTAGCATCTCTAACCATCCTAGACTTTGAGTAGAAATTGATCAAAGCATTGCAAACGTAAATGTTCGCTCCGAATCCATTCTTTATTGCCTGTGTGTGCACTCGAATTCCCTCCTCAAACATCCCTCCATTCACTAAAGCCCCAAGGACTGTAGTAAATGTGAATGGATTTGGCTTAACCCCCTCCCTCTGCATTCTAGAAAACCACAGTATTGTCTCCATATTCAATCCATTCTTTGCATAACCAGTGAGCAATGAGGTCCACGATACAACATTTTTCTGTTCCATTTCCTCGAAAACTCTTGTCCCATTTTCAACACTGTCATTCTTCAAATACATATCAACAAGCGAAGTACCAACACTAACATCGGATAAAAATCCAGACTTTACACAAAAGCAGTGAACTTGAACGCCAATTCTTTGATCAAACAACAATGCAGAAGCTTTCAGAGCACACGAAAGGGTTGAACCATCAATGAGATAACCGGCACGATGAATACCCAGAAATTTCTTTACAACTTCGTGGTTCCGGTTATCACGGGAGAACTCGAAAAGCAGGCGATTGTAATCAACAAGGCTTTGTTGGGTATTATTAACGAGCGCCTGGTGTGATTGCGGAAAAGTTGCTTCCTTGAGGCTTAGACCGGGAGTTTGGGGATCTAAGGCAGAGGTTTGTGATTGAAACGGTGGTTGGAGAGTGTGGAAGTGGAGATGGAGGTGGGTTTTGGGAGTCTTGAAGATTTGCTGGAGTTGGGGTTTTGTGAGGGTTTTGCAAAGACCCAAAGTCATGCTCACCTGCAATTGTTTTTTGTTTTTTGTTGTTGTTTTTTTTTTTTTTTCAAATTTTTTTCCTCACATTGCATGGCCTAAAATGACATGTCATTTTGATGCACCCAAAAATAATATTAAACTGAGAAAATGAGAAAACTTTTCTTTTGTCTTATTTTTGCTAAGTAATAGAAATTTAGACGAACGTGCGACCAAAGGGTCACCTACCCCTTCTACTCCTATGAATTCAGGCCTTACTCCGAGCGTTGTGGGAAATGTTATGGTCTATGAGTTCACAGTACCAATTCAATTTAACTACAAATTCATGCAAAGAGGATAAAAAGTTCATGCGCCTTGGATTTGGTGTTGTATTGGTTTTTGGTATGCAATTTGTCCAAAATAAAAAAATAAAAAAAATAAATAATAATAATAACAACAATGATAATTTAGTGTGGAGATTGAATATAAAATGCATACTCGACCTTTTTTTTTTTTTCTTTATATATAAGTTTACGTTTTTAGAATTAGAATGTAGCATTATTTGACAATAACATCATACGAAGAAAAGACGTTGAGAGCTCTGTATAGTATGATAAGTGCAACATGAATAATAAAATTCACACTGGATTGGTATTTTTGAAATTGCCATTGATAGAGTAATGGGGACCATAGATTATCATTGATAAAATATTAAAAAATTAATGTATAATTTTCACGCACACTGAAAAGGAAAGCCATGGCTGCGTAAATTGGAATAAAATTTAACAATTTTTTTTTTATTGTCCTTTACACAAGAAAGAAAAATAACCTTAAAAAACCAAATGTCCTTTTCGAATCTAACCCACCCAGGTACTCCACTTGTTGCACTGGTTTTTCCTTCTGTTGGTTTCAGTTTTCAATGACAATTTTTCTTTCTTTTTTTCTCCTCTTCAGCCACTCCGAGTCTGAGTCCCATATGTATTCAAACCCAAAGAGTAAATAAATAGAAAGTTAATTTCTCGATCTTTTCTTTTGTTTTTTCTTTTTTGGTAATGTTTCTTGATCTTCTTTTGTTAGCCACTGCTTGCTAGGGTTGTTGTCAATATAGGTCTTTTCTAGTCTCTAAAACCCTAAATTTTATTCTTGGAAAAAAAAAAAAAGAGAAAAAGAAAATAATAATAAGAAAAGAAGAGAGCTTTGAGCAAGTTACCTACTTCAGAGCTTTTGTTACTTTAAAAAACCCCTAAATTTGCATACCTTTTAGAGTAGGGTTTTGGTTTCTTTTCGGTTTTTTCCCTTCACTGTCACACTCACTATAGGATTCCTTTGTGTTGCACAAAACAATATTTGTTAAAGCCTTTTTGCTAGTTTGCAATTAAATACGTGCTCAATTGGAGATGGGTTTTGGTTGTAATGCAATTCAGTGTTCTGGGGTTGGAAAAAGTTGCGAATTTTGATACCCTTTTGCCTGTTTGAGGGAAACAACGTTGAAAGAGGGCTGCTTGTGTTGATAAACAAGAAACAAGGATGATTGCCGAGAAACCCAGTTGGGTTAGGCATCAGGGAATGCAGATATTCTCGATTGACATTCAGCCTGGTGGCCTCAGGTTTGCTACTGGCGGAGGTGACCACAAGGTTTGACCTTTCTTATTTCACTTGATTGTCTTTTTTTTTGAAATCTCTCTTGACCAGTCCCTCTGCTGAAATCAGAGCAATGTTGGTTTAGTTTTTCCCAAGTTTCAATGGAGCTTATGAGGATTTCTTCTTCTTGCTTCTTGTTTTGTTTTTCTTTTGGGTTTGCCTTACACAATCTTCTAGTAGATTTGACGGCACATGTTATGGCTTGTCTTGCCGTTTCTCTGCACTGACAAAGGCATGCATGATATTAGATTTTTTGCAAGGTGCTGATCTATTAGTAACACTGCAACATCTTCTTTGGTTATAATAAAACCTCTAAATGCTAAAAGGGTGGAAGTAGTAGTGTCATTATACGTATATTTATTCATATATTAATTTTTCTGGAGGAACCTGTGTGTTCCCTTTCTTTCATTATATCAAATATCGTGTTCATCTCTCATGGTTTGCTTGTCCACTATGGTAGCTGGAACAAAAAAGCTTATTTTGAGGATGCATCTTTTGTCTCAGTTGGATTGCTGTCTCTTATGCTATTTGTGTCTAGTTGCATGGTAAATGTGGTCGTATTCAAATATGAAATCCATGGTTTCTGATCTGTTCTATGCAGGTTCGGATATGGAACATGAAATCAGTGAGCAGGGACTTGGAAAATAATGAATCAACAAACAGGCTACTTGCAACTCTCCGGGATCACTTTGGGTCTGTCAACTGTGTCAGGTGGGCCAAGCATGGTCGGTATGTTGCATCAGGTTCTGATGATCAGGTCATTTTGGTTCACGAGTGGAAGCCTGGTTCAGGAACCACAGAATTTGGCAGTGGAGAGCCCCCAGATGTTGAGAATTGGAAAGTTGCAATGACTTTGAGGGGGCATACTGCAGATGTGGTAATGAAATTGCCTTTATCACTGACATTCTTGGTCTCTAGATGAAAGCAAATTCATCTAATTTTTACTTAATTGAGTTTTTGCTGTATGGAACAGAATCCACTTTTTCAAAAAAACTATCAACTTTGTTGCCCTCATGCCCCTGTTATTCCAACTTGAAGCTTTGTTTAAAGTAGTGGCAATAACAATTGAATGGATAAACAAATGACAATGAACTTATTCAGTATGATATATAATTTGTTATCCACATTAATTCATGCTTGTAATTTTGATGGTCTGACTGGGTATCGTCTAACTGAAGATTGGTTTACCATGCCTAAAGTAGGTGGATCTCAATTGGTCTCCAGATGACTCCATACTGGCTAGTGGGAGTTTGGACAACACTATTCACATATGGAACATGAGTAATGGCATTTGCACTGCTGTTCTCAGAGGTCACTCTAGCCTGGTTAAAGGAGTAACTTGGGATCCTATTGGTTCCTTCATTGCAAGCCAATCTGATGATAAGACAGTCATTATATGGCGAACAAGTGACTGGAGTTTGGCTCATAGAACAGATGGCCACTGGGCAAAATCAGTGAGTTCTTTCCTGATGTGTGAATTTCCTTTTACTTCACTTGTTTTTCTTCCTGTACTAATTAAAGTTCATGCTTTTTCAGCTTGGCTCTACATTTTTCAGGCGGCTTGGATGGTCCCCTTGTGGCCATTTTATAACCACAACTCATGGTTTCCAGAAACCAAGGCACTCTGCACCTGTTCTAGAGAGAGGAGAATGGGCTGCCACATTTGATTTCTTAGGTCACAATGCCCCCATCATTGTTGTGAAATTTAACCACTCAATGTTTAGAAGGAATTCTACCAATGCTCAGGAAGGAAAAGCTGCATCAATTGGGTGGACCAATGGGGCTTCTAAAATTGGAGGGAAAGAATCACAGCCATATAATGTAATTGCAATTGGGAGTCAGGATCGTACTATAACTGTATGGACAACTGCAAGTCCTCGTCCACTCTTTGTGGCCAAACATTTCTTTACTCAAAGTGTTGTAGATTTATCTTGGTATGTACCATAGTTCCTCAAAAATTTTAGCCATATATTTAATGAGGTGCATAGGTTATTCCTAATTCATTTTTAGTACTAATTGCAATTACATGTTCTAATTTAATTATTCATGTCTTATTTTGGAGCAGGAGCCCTGATGGGTATTCACTTTTTGCCTGCTCCCTGGATGGGACTGTAGCTACTTTCCATTTTGATGTTAAAGAACTTGGACACAGGCTAAGTGATGCTGAACTTGATGAGCTAAAGAAAAGTCGTTACGGGGATGTCAGAGGTCGCCAAGCAAATTTGGCTGAGAGCCCAGCACAATTATTGCTAGAAGCAGCTTCAGCTAAACAGACAGCAAGCAAGAAAGTGGTGTCGGATGTTCAGCAAAACCAGACCCCTGTAAAATCTTCTGTTGACTTGACTGTTACAACAAAGGCTTCTGAGCCGAAAGTTGATGATGGGAAAAAGGGTGTTGATGGGGCTGCCAGTGATGGGCCTAGTAAAGTAGCGACCTGTGCCCGGATATCTAGTCCTGTCAAACAAAGAGAATATAGGCGTCCTGATGGTAGAAAGAGAATCATTCCTGAAGCAGTAGGTTTGGCCAATCGGCAGGAAACAGTCACGAGTGGGTCTCAGTCTCAGGCTTTGGATTCCTCTGCTGTGGCATCTGACCACAGGAAGGATGAAAATGGGGTAATCTCAGCTGATGGTGGCACCACAGAAGGTTCTCTCAGAGGGAAACCTGGCAGAAGCTCTGATTTCAAGGAGCGTTCTGGTGTTACAGCTAGGGCTACAGTTACAGAGAGCTTGGCCATTGAGAAGGTCACCGGTTCAGCAAGCGGAGATGGAAGCATCAATGTGGAACAGGCTGGGTGCGTGAAGGCATCTTGCTCCTCTAGTTCTTGTAGTGCACTTCTTTCAATTAGGGTATTTGATAGGAAGATAGGGGAAGATAACATACCGATTTGCTTGGAGGCTCGTCCAAGGGAACATGCTGTAAGTGACATTTTTGGGATGGGGAGTACATGTGTGATGAAAGAAACAGAAATACTTTGTACAAGAGGGGATCAAAGTCTCTGGTCTGATAGGATTTCAGGAAGGGTCACTGTTTTGGCTGGAAATGCAAACTTCTGGGCCGTTGGGTGTGAAGATGGTTGCCTACAGGTAAATACCAATGTTTCATTTATCACTGTCGGTTTCAGTTTCCTTCTACCGGTAACTTTCAGCATTGAACTTTTTTGAAACTGGTCATTGGACTAGGTGCATTGGAGCTAATAGTTGCTCACTATTATACTCTTATGGCAAGAAAAAAGAACTTAATTTTTAAACAGCATCCTAAATTGTTACCAATCTTGTCCTCCATTCTGTTGGAATGCTGGATCATACAGTAAGAACTTCAACACGGGGGCAACACAGCCAGCATTAAGGAATTGGATTTGAAGATCTGACTCAGTAACTATTCTACAATGAGTGAAAACCTTCTGCCACATCCGGAAACATTGGTCATGGTGGAAAATAGATTGTTCAAATTCAAAATTTAATGTTTGAAAGCAATCTTTGTTGGTCTATTTGCATTTGTTCCACTGCATAAAGGCGCCACAGTTGAATAGGTGTTATAGAGGCTTCCTAGTAGTGTCACCCCCAGAAATACAAGTATAGTTCCATTTTGAAAAATATCAGAAACCTCTGATTCCTGTTCAACTGATAATCATTTTTTTTTTGTGTTTTGCTTGTTTTTGGAATGTAACAAGCTTAAATAGGCTCCAGGGGATGTTCTACTTTTAATTGAGATTGTTATGAAGTTCTAAGGGGTATTTTAGATTGTGAATGGTTGGAGATTTGTGCAGTCTCTCTCTCTCTCTCCCCCACCCATTGTTCTGCCTTCAGTACATTCCCTCTTAATGTTAAGCTTTTATAAATTGGGTATACATGTAGCTTAAGTTTTTTTTTTTTTTTTTTTCTTGATATTTTGAGAAGGTTTATACTAAGTGTGGGAGACGTGCCATGCCAACTATGATGATGGGATCTGCGGCTACTTTTATAGATTGTGATGATTGCTGGAAGTTGTTGCTGGTCACGAGGAAAGGATCCTTATACATGTGGGATCTGTTCAATCAGAACTGTCTTCTTCAGGACTCATTGTCATCTCTAATTACTGCTGAACCAAACTCATCTATAAAAGGTATATAAATTTATTTGTGCTTCAGAGATGGAAGACTAATTTGTTTTTGAAACTTATCATGTCATAACCTGATAACACTTTATCAAATGGATTGTCAGTTTTACAAATCCTTTCTGCCATCACCTCTAAATTGTAGGACTATTCTATTTTTGTTTTCTTCTTTTTCCAGGGACAATAAAAGTTATATCTGCAAAATTATCAAAGTCTGGTTCTCCACTGGTGGTCTTGGCCACAAGGCATGCCTTTCTCTTTGACATGAGTCTGATGTGTTGGTTGAGAGTGGCAGATGACTGCTTTCCTGCATCCAATTTTGCAAGCTCCTGGAATTCAGGTTCAGTTCAGAGTGGTGAGCTGGCTGCATTGCAGGTGGATGTTAGGAAGTATTTGGCCAGAAAGCCGGGCTGGAGCAGGTATTCATCTAATGTGACACTGACTTTTCCTCGATATTGACATCTTTTGTATTTGATAGCAGTAACCATACCAACCATAAAATTGTCGGTATGCTACTTACTGCTGACCTTTCTCTAAAAAGAAATTCTTACTTGATGTGTTTCTTTGTGTGCTGATCTTTTTCCCATACATGAGCTGGGGAGTTGGAGGTGGAGGCTAGCATGGCTAGCATGCTACCTACTGCTAACCTTTCTCTAAAAAGAAATTCTTATTTGATGTGTTTCTTCGTGTGCTAGCCTTTTTCCCATGCTTGAGCTGGGGAGTTAAAGGTGGAGATTGGGTTTTTGGGGGTTCCACCTCCCCAAACACTTAAAATCCTTGTGGTTTTTGACGATACCTTGAGCAATTCAAAAATATTTTTATCAATGCTGCAATGTGTTTCTGCTTGGAAACTTAACTTGGAAGTCACATTTATAATTTAAGTTTCTTGCTCCTAGAGTTTGACCTGTAGACGTGCTGTTACAGGGTGACAGATGACGGAGTACAGACACGTGCTCATCTGGAGGCTCAGTTGGCATCATCTTTGGCTTTGAAGTCTCCGAACGAATATCGCCAGTGCCTTCTTTCTTACATACGCTTCCTAGCAAGGTCTTTTATTTTTGTAAATTTTAGCTTTTGGTTTTTCCTTATGTATGTGTCAGTAACACCATGCACACGTAGTTCATCCTGGGGGTATTTGTTATCCGTGCAACTGACATACATGTTAATTGGATCTCAGAGAAGCAGATGAGTCTCGTTTACGTGAAGTCTCTGAGAGTTTTCTTGGACCTCCTACTGGGATGGCTGAATCCACATTGTCAGATGCAAAAAATCCAGCATGGGATCCTTATGTGCTTGTAAGGCTTCAATGTAGACTCCCTCCTCTACATCCTGATGTCCTTATCTCCGCCGGGGATTTCTTGTGTTTTGGGCTGGGAACTGGGTTGGTGAAGCATGGTTGTCTATGCAACTTGAAAGATATCATTTTTGAATGTTATGCCTGTTCCCTCCCTTTTGGTCCATTTTTGGTTGCAGTTATATACCACTTGAAGGCACACACCCTTCTAGGCATCCTCGTTTGATTTTTTTTTATTATCTTTTTTTTTTTCTTTTTTTGTGGTTGAATAATGTTTGGAGTGTGTGGAGTGCCATCTGAGTTATTTTTCTCGTTCTTTACAGGGAATGAAAAAGCACAAACTCCTGAGGGAAGATATTCTTCCAGCAATGGCATCAAATAGAAAAGTCCAACGCTTGCTCAATGAGTTCATGGATCTCCTATCGGAATATGAAAATCCTGAAACTAATGCTGACCAAAAGAATCCTTTGCTAGCAGCTATATCTCACCCAGCAACCAGTCAGATGGACGTTGACCCATCCACAACCGATCAAACTAACACTTCAGCGGCAGCAACTGATCAGCTGAACTCTCTCCCACCAACAGGCGATAAGAATTTGAATGTTGTTACAATAAACGAAACAGATAATAGTTCCCTAGCTACTGCCCAAGTGGATCCTGGTCCAACAGTGACAGATCAAGTTGCTATGGATTCACCAGTACAAGAGGCCGGCTCTTGATGAATCGAATCTTCTAACTAACAGGTGAATCTTAAAGATGGGACTAACTCATAATGTTGCTGATGTCGGATATAGAAACAGATTCGGTTCATTGTTCTTGTTGCCATCTACAGCCTCTACCACTCTAAAAGGCAACCCTCAAGGTAACTTAAATTGACAAATCTTGCCTTTTGGGTTGCGGAACCTTAACCTTGGTTTTAAGCCGCAACTGGGTATGTAGCAAAGAATTCAGCAGCCATGTCAGCTAAGGGGGGTTTTTTCAAGTCATCTAATTCATAGGTTTTTGTTATCAGATTAGAGGTAATCTTACTCGTGCAATTTAGTTGGGAATTACTGCTTGCTTTTCATCTCTGTATATCTGTTTTCTGGTTCATGTCGTCTAGGTAGCCTCGCTAATTGTTAAAGTGGCTTCAGATATTGCAAAGTCTTAATGTTGTCTCTATGTGAAGTTGCCTAGGCTGGGATGTCGCCTGCAATTCACACTACATCCCTCCTCATTGCCGCTTCGTTTCAGCTGCATCCTTGAATCCTTGCGTTAGTCTATTTGCGTTTGTGTGTGGTATATACCATAATTTTGAAAATCAGACCCTTCGGACGGTTAAATGGGTGTGTCAGTGATTCAAAATCTAGATCGGTCCGGTTCTTTTAAGCTAACCAGGTAAGGAAAGCTACTCGAAAAAAATTGTTCGGACTTAGCTGACCTGAAGGGCTGGACCACTGAATTTCGGAGAATTTTTGTTAAAAGCTCTATTTCTTGTTTTGTTTTGTTTTTGTTTTTGTTTTTTTTCATTCAAAATAACTATATATGACTATATTATTTATTCAAAATATTTATAGATGTATATTTAAATTTTATTTTAATAACATTTTATTTATTTTTATTTAACATAAAAATATTATTTATTTATTTTTTTAAAAAAGAAGAAATTGATGATTTGAGAATATGATTCAAATTTAAAACTATGCCATGTATTATACTAGATATTGATATTTACATTCCTAACATTGTAGGTCCACGGGGTACTAGAGGTGTACTTTTAGTGCTAAAAATTTTAGTATATTATAGTTTAAATCTCATATCAATGTACAATTTATATTTTAAAATTCAATAAAAAATATAATATTATTAATGTCAGTTAGGTGCAATAAAAATTGTAAAAAGATGTATTTATTACCTTTTATACGCAAATTTATGACATTTTCAAAAAATGATTAATAAATTGGAGTATTTTTTCTCAAACTACCCAATTTTCTTAAGGCTGAGAAGAAATGTTGAACATGGCCCATAACTCAAATTGAATTTAAAGAAAACATGTTTGCATTAAAAGAAAATTCATGGTGTAAATACAAACATATAAACAAAGTTTATATAATTTTGCAATTTAAAGAAAGCTTATATGTTTTAAAAGAAAATTCATTATAATTGCTTGATTAGATGAAAAATGATAAAAAGAAAGCATTATAAAAATTATAAAATTTTATAAATTCAAGAAAATTTTTAAGTGAACATAAGGATAAAAGGTTTAATAGAGAGTTTATCTTTAAATAACCAAAAATGCTATTTTTACTTATTTATAAAAATGTAACTTTTTGGATTTCAAAACGTTTGCATCATAAATGCAATAATTTATAGCAAAGTCACTACTTAAGAAAACATCATTACTAGCAAATAAATACCACAAGTAATTAGCAAGGTTACATTTAGTTGATGCCAAAGAGATCATTATTTTTGTAAACATTGTTACAAAGAGATATCACTAGTTGATGCTTTTAATTGTAAAGTTATTTAACTATATCTAATTATAACTAAGGTATTTTCTATTAAAATAGGAATTAGTCTATTATTTTTGTTATTAAATATGTGTAATAATTCTTCATTTAACTTTTAATTCTTTTGGAGATAAATTGGATGTTATAGATACTTGTATTTTTACTTTTAATGATTAGAAATGTTAAATACTTCGTTGAAGATGTTTTCACAATAACCTTACATTGAATTTGATGTAACCGATTAATAATAGCTTCTTGAAATACTCGTGTAATAGGAATAGAGAATAACCATTTGATACTTATTTTTCATAATAATATTGAAGAGTAAAGAACAAGATATTTTTTGTCAATAGAATAATTCTAACTCAAAATGATAACAATTAAAGGTTATTGCAAATAAGCAATTTAGAGAGAAAGTTGGATTTATATTAACTTTTGTAAATAAAGAAAATCCTTCTCAAATTAATTTTGGGAAGATCTGTATATCTAATCTAAAATTAATCCATTAATCATGGAACTAACTTGAAAAATTCATGTTATAATTATAGTTAAAATATATAAATTAGGAATGGTTCTAATTTCTTAAGTATAACAAATTAGTTTATGTGATAATATAAATCTTGATAGTTATAAGTTGAAAGTATAAATTCTTAAGAGAATTTTTTGTACTAAAAATATAAAGCTAAATTTTTTCAAGTATAAACTATTTGCTTAATTCCTTTAAAGTCAAGATTTTAAGTATTTTTAATTTGAAAAAAGTTATCCAACTAAGATTTTGCTTGTATTTTGTAAGAATAAGATCAATTGTTTTTGTGTTTATAGGTATAAATTTATAGAAATATTGAGTCTTATTATTATTATTTAATATAAAATGAATGTTAAGAAGAAAGATTATAAAAATAATATTTTTAAAGTCTAATGGTTAATGTTCTGATTCTAATAAACATAAATGTATTGTATATGTTTAACAACATATTTGATTGGAGATGTAAAGTTTTGCTTATTAAGAGAAGAAAATGGTTTAAGAGAAAGAAATCGTGAGGATTCAATAGTATATATTATTGGTACAAATTTTGGAATAACCTAAAAACTCTCTTAATAATATTTTGTGTAAGAAGAGTAATAAGATTTCATGACAATTAGATTAAAACAATGAACTTATTAATAGAAGAAAAATCAAATGCTTATAATTTGTTTGTAATTGAAGTTGATCGACCTTTACGAGTTACTTGTTGAAATGATTCTATGGTAACCTTTTTACTCATTACTTTTATAGGAATTTTTTAGAGAGAAAATCAAGAATTATAAGCTTTTAAATAAATTTAATGTTAAAATCAAAATTTAAACGTAAGGCTTGCCATTTAACAAAAGCTTGTTCCTAAATTGATAATTCATTTCAATCATACTATTAATTATTTAAGACTAATTTGAAAAGTCTAAAATTTTACTATATATTACTCTTTTTTTCTCCTTTCTTGGTTAGGACTATATATTTTATATTATTAATCTTCTATTTAAGTATTTATGATATCTTAAATTAAAAGCATCCATCTCAATTATTAAAAATATTTTTGAATTAACTATTCTTAAATATGACAGATTTTATTACTAATTTTATTTTTAAAATAACTTGCATCATTTCTTTTAATCATTATGAAGTATCTTTTTTTAAGTCTTTTGTATAATAATAGATATACAGTTTTAAGTTTTGGAATAAAATAAAAAATATAATTAAAAAATCACAAAATTTTTTGTAATTGTCATTTATCTTTGATCTCGTTTAAAAACTTATCAATGAATTAGATAAATCTACTTATAGGAATAATAATACCTTGATAAATATTATATCTTAAAAATTTAATCTTAACATATTTTCATTTTTAAAGCTAAAACAATTAAACCATTAGTTTTAACAAGAAACTTTCTAAGATGATTGAAATGTTTTATAATAAATTTTGCAAATACTAAAACATATCAATATACATTATTGTAAATTTGGAAAAAGGACTAAAAATAGCATTAATAATATTTTGAAATTCAAAATGTGCATTTGTAACACTGAAGGCATAACATTCTACTCATAATGTTTAAATAGGATAGTAAAAGTTATTTTATATTTTTCTCTTTCGTTTATTTGTATTTGTCAAAATCATAATTTCTTATCAAATTTCAAAAATATAATTACTCCTATTAATTTTTTAGTTAATTTTTTAAAGAATATAATATTTTATCCATTCAAAAATTTTTTTAAATGCTTGAAATTTATTATTAATCTAGATGCTTTTCTTTTTATTTTTTTCTTGATTATTAACATAAAAAACATAAGAAGACCATGACAATTTACCAAATCTAATTATTTCTTTTTCTAACAATTCATGTATTTTCTTTTTTACCATATTCTAATAATTTTCTATTTTTTTTTTGTCTTAGACTTGTTTTTGTAAGAATATATTTTTCATTGAAATCTTTTATATATGATAATTTTACAACATATTTCCTTTTATTCCAAAATGTAATAGGCATGTTAGTGCAAACTTCAATTTAAAATTGTTTATGAAGATTTTGGATAATTCTTTGATTATCTTCTTTTTGTAAATTTTATATTATTCTTTTATAATTTATTTTTTGATTTAAATAACATTAATTGTTTAATATTGAATTATCTATGTCAACCTAAATTTTTTTTTGGCTTAGATAAAGTCAAAACAAATTTTTTTATTGCTAGCAATAGTTGTAATTATATCTTATGAATTAATATTAAAAAAAATAAATTGTTGTAACAAAAGGTATTCTAAAATTAAGATTTGCTTGCTTAAGAGTTTTAACTAGAACAAAAAGCGTTTTTAAAATGCATTTCTCCTTTACAAATATTAGTATTTTATAATTTATAATTGATTTTAAAATTTGCATCATTTGTTCTTTTTAGAATTTGGCTCATTTTCTCTTAGCATTTTGTAGGTATACTTATGTACAATTATTATCAACACCAGAATCAACTGAGTATATGATGATCATAATTAATATGACTAAATTTACCTCTATACATCACTTTTAAAATTCTATTATATTTATAACATTCAAAAATATTTTAGAATTTTTTTTAAAAAAATTTTATTCATATTTTCTTTATTTATATTATTATTATATATTCTTTACTTAATTAATTTAATTTTATTTTTTTGATAAATTTATTTCTAACTTTTAGTCTCTAGCTTCTTTATGCAAATTACCTGTTATAACTTTTTTTGTATTAAAAAATTGTATGTATATATTTTCAAATAAGTAGAATAAAAGACTCTTTAAAAATTAATTGTTTTAATTTTATTAAATAATCTCTTTTAATTTTTACATCATTTATTTTATTTATTATATTATTATTAATTCTTTATCTTTTGTGATAACATTAATATAACTTATTGTGATGTAAATTTTTTATATTATTATGAGTATCATTATTACTTAAATAATTAGTAGATTTTTCTTGTATTTATTCATTAATTATTCATCTATATCTAATATTTTTTTATTAAATCAATAATTTTATTTTTAACCTTTTCTTCCATTTGTAATGCTTGAACATCTTTTTTTAATCTACATTGACTTTTATAATGTCATGCTTGTTTACATTTAAAACAAACTATTTGTTCTTTCTTAGCTGAGGGGTTTTCTTTTCCTTTAATTAGATTTATAAGTTTTATTGGTTTTATAAAAAATTTTAATTGGTGTATTTATAAAATTATAATTTTTTCTTTTAACTTTTCATGAGATTTTACTTTTCTTTCTTTTATCTTTGAAGATGCTAATAGAGTTTCATAATATGGAAAACATAATGATCCTAATTCTTTTTTATTTGTCTATAATTCACTTTTTAATTTTAATTTTAATTTTAATTTTAAATTGGTACATAATTGTCAACCCTCATTATTAATGTGAGTAATAATATGTCCATATATTAAAGAATCATAAATTATATTTCCATTTTATATATTTCTAAGTCTTATTCTTACCCTTTTTGCAAATAATTTTGATAAATCAGCAATAAATCTTTCTCTTTAAAAAAAAATAATTACAATATATTCTAACAAAAATGTTAGCTAAAAATATATCTTTATATTATTTGAAATCTTATATAGCCAAAAAATTTAGGTTTAAAATTATTTCAGAAATTTGTTTTTTGTTGAAATTAATTTGAACTCCTACAAAACGTTTACGACTTGTTTGATAACCTTGTCAATTATTTTTTTGTTATTTTTTATTGTTTATTTGTCTAATTTTGTTGCTTGATCTCTATTATCATCATTTACTTATTATTTGTTACTAACAACCATTTTTTTGTAAACAAGATCTTTGCTAAGAGAGAGAGAGAAAAGGGAAAAAGAAGGTTTGAGAAAGAAAGGATAAAGTGTGGGTAGAGAAAAAGTCGAGATAGGATAAAAAGAGGAATGAGAAAAAGAGAAAATTGATAAAAGAGACCTTTATAGACTACCATTTTTCCTAACTTCTTTTTTTTTTTAATTCTTTCTATATTTCAAACAAAAAATAAATAAAAGTAATCAAACAAGTTTCTATTTTTGAAAAAAATAACAAAAAATAAAAAACAAGAAACATATTAAACATGCCTTTAATAAGTGTAAAAAATAATTTATCAATAGTATTCCCTTATAAATTTATTTTTATTTATACATTGGATGTTCTTTTTATTGGTATGTTGCTAATGATTTGTTTAGTTGTATTTAATATTTCTTGTCTATTAGTATTAGATAAATAATAATCTCACTAACCTTTTAATATACCAAATTAATCCAATTATCAAATTACATGCTATTATTTTATTTGTTTATCTTTTAACTTAAAGGGTTGTTGTTATTGTTATTACTATTTCTTGTAAAATATTATTACTATATTTTCACTCTAAACATTAATATTTCATTTATAAATGCTACTTTCATAAAAACTAATGAGTATTTAATAAGATTTATTATTTATTTGTATGTCTAGAAATGTTGGTTTATTATAAAGATGTTTTATTTTTGGTTTATCATATCTTTTTATTCTTCTTAGGTTTATTGTTATAAATTTTCTATTTCATGATTTGTATCTTTACCTTTTGTTAACACATGTAGCTCTTTGGCCATATTTTCAATTCTAATTTTCAATAACTCTAATTTTTTAACTTTTTTTTAGAAGATTCTTATTTTAATTTTGTTACCAATTTTATTCTATTTTTAATAGATATTTTTAATGGTGTGAATAAAGGTTTAAATAAAGCTACTAGCTTTTCTTTTGAAATCTATAAGATATCATTCTCTATTATTTAGATTTATTCTATTATTATATGTAACATTTTATTTGTATAATTATTTTAATTTTGCATATTTTAAATTTTTTTTGCATAATAATAATTGAATTTTAATCAATTTCTAAGATTTTAAGGAGTAACACTATCATAGTTTTATTAATATTTACAATTTTATTTCTTTCTATAAATAGATATATTAATGTTATTAAATTATTTTGAAAAGTTTGTCAATTTTGTGCTTAAGATTTAATTATACTAATATTTTTATTCTTAAATTTATAGTTATATATCACAAACTATTCAAAGAAATAAATATGCATTCTAATCTTACAAAAATCTTCATAATATTTTTCTTAAATAATTGTCCTTTGTTCTTTTGAATAATTAGTAAAAAGCCATATCCTTTTACTTTCATTTTCTTTTGAATAAAAATCTCTTCTTAATAACTCTTTATTTAAAACAAAACTATCACTTGCTATCATATTTAATTAATTAAAAAATTGTATTTCATTATACATGGGTGAAAATGAAAGTAACTTATTTTTATTAAATTGTATTTCAATAGTATTTATTGTTTCAAGATAAAATTGAGAAATATTTTTATTAAAATCTATTTCTAAGAAAGTTGACTTAGAACTTGAAAGAATATTACTTGTAAAACATTTATGTTAAGAAATATTAATCTATTGATGTCTTTCGAAAGAAATTTTGTTTCTACATTGCTCTCGTCATCTCAAATAAGTTGTGTGGGTATTGTTTTACAAGTAATTTGTTTAGGTATTTAAATATTTTGAAATGTCCATTTTTCTGAAAAAAAAAAAAAGACTTGAAATCATTAAAGTAATTTAGGCATTTCAACAAATAATTTTCTTAAATTTATTTTTATTAGTGAAGTTTGTAATTTAGGAAACTTCAACAAAACCTTGGGCGATAAAGTTGACGGTAACAATTTATAATATACCTAAAATATTAAATTTATGTTTCTAGATCTTAGTAGCATGTTCTCAAATATACAAAGGTACCGTATAAATAACTTACTAATATTGTGGTTAAATAATGATATATAATAATTAGGATGACAGTTAAAATATATTAGTCTATTTCTTAAATTTGAATTAAAAATAACATGTACAAAATTTGTAAAATCTAAAATTCTATCATCTTTTAAATAAATTAAGATATGTGTATTAATTCCTAGTCAATGCAAAAGTTTTAAAGAGATTTGAACTAATCCAACATGTACAAACTGATATCCAAGTCTATAAGTTTTAAATAACTTTTATTTTGTAAACTTATTCCTTGAACATTATGATCAATATGAGAGGTTCTCTCTTTTGTATCTATTATATATTCATAAAATATTTTATTAAAGGTACCTATTTTGTAAATATTTTTCTTAGATTCTTTAAGCATGTTCCAATTTTGGAAATTTTGATCTATTTTAGCTATTTGCTTACTTTGTCTATTCTAGTCTAAGATGTCAAGTTCTTCCGCACGGTTGTTTTCACTAAGAGTTTTGGTTCATCTAGGCATAATTTATCCATTCCTATTCAAGTCCTCTTCTAGTAACGAAACCATGTGCCAAGACCAACTTGCTTTTTCCTTAACTGACCAACGATTCTTGGTTGACCAACACTATTAAAACCAGTCTTTAAATAAGTAGTGTAAACTGTAACTAAATATAATAACTAACTCAAAGTTCAAAGATTACTTCCTCTAATTTATATAAATATACATGTTACTTCTTCTTTAGCATTAGATAAATTATTATAACTTCACTGTAATTGCTATTGAGCTTAATTTTCATAAAATATAGAAACATTTCCCTTACTACTAGGTTAAGCTTAATATTTCTAGTATTTAATCATCCCTTTTCTAAAGTTTACTATTTCTATTGGTTTTCTAGCTCTTTCTTTATAAGAAAAAATAACCCTGATGACACTTAGAAATAATGACACAAGTTTTTTCGAACGTTTGAATGTTAAATTTTAACCTATGAACATATGTTATATTGTTCGTTAGATCTTTGCAAGTTTCTGATACCATAAGCAGGGATCATTTGAACAATGCTTATATGAAGATGCAATTCGAGTTAAACTTGTATGACTGTAATTTCTTGATTAGATGAAAGATGAGACAAGGAAGACATTATGAACATTATAAAACTTTATAAATTCCAGAAAATTTATAAGAGAACATAATGAAGGATAGAAGTCTCAGTAGAAAGCTTTTCTTTAAATGACTAAAAACGTTTTTACTTCTTTTGTACTATAAAGATTTATTTATAAAAGTAATTCTTTGAATTCCGAAACATTATGAATTTAGATGACATAAGCACTCACGTCATAGATGCAATAATTTATAGGAATATCAATGCTTATATAAGTTATTAAAAGATAAAAAATTTTTGAATAGAAATATTCCACTAATCGATGCCTTTACCTGTCAAATTATTTTATTATATCAGGCTCATAATCGAAGTCTTCGCAAATAGTCTAAATTTATTCACAAGTCTAAAGTCCAAACCACATGTTAAAATTGTTCATGTCAAGTCGACAGCAGCCGTGGGCCAGTGTCAAATGCAGGCTCATAGAACCACGTTGAAGCTCAAACCCCACATGCATGACTGGATACTTTTGAAGTGCTCAACTATAAGATATAGATATGGACCAGATGTACAGCCATAGTCAGACGCATGCACGGCTGAACTTGAAAGGTCACCCGTCTCCTGTGGTCCCATTCAGGGAACAATTATCCAATGATGGGAAAGCTCCAAATTTGCCATATGTCTGTTTCTTTCTCATTTAAAACGTGTACACAACTCGTCAAGACATCTATGCGCTCATGCACACGTCAGTTATGATCTTTATTTTGAACGTGTAGATCATTTTTGTACTCATTTGTGTCCACGAATCTTTATGGTCACGCCCTGGCTCCCTTGCGACAAAAGCCTGTATAAAAGACTGATGCGCATCTTACGGAAGCCTATGATCCCCGATCTGTTGGATGAGCACAACAATGGACCTGTCATTTGTGAGAAAGAAATTATAAATATTTAAGTTAGTCTAAAAAATTATAAATAAATGACAAAGAGAGTGTACAAATTGGTGTTGAGATCGTACGTGGCAACAAGAATCTTTGAGTCCTCTGTAGACTACAGAGTGTGCGTCTCCCGAGTGACGTGGCAAGAGTAGAGTGTTCATTTTGAACTCCAGTCGGTCACGGGGAACTAAATCTAGTGAGAATGTGATGAGAACTTAGGTTTTGGTAATAGAGATTTGAAATATGGATTGAGAAATTAGGATTAAAAAAAAAAAGTAAGAGATAGGATTGATTGGTTCGAAGAAATTAATCTCCAATGATCACTTTGAGGAGATCAACTTCCAGTAAACTAAATATTTTGATAATATTATTGTCTACTTTCAAAAATTATAAGGTATTACAATTATATAAATTTAACAAATTACTATCAGTGATATAATTTTATCTATTAAGAAATATAATCATAACTATTAAGGGATATAATCTCATCTATTAATTCAGAAATAATAACAGATCATTATTAAATAATAAAAAAAAATTATAACGAACGTCAATTACGGGGATTGCATCATTCCTCCGTCCTTCAAAAATAGCCTTGTCCTCAAGGCTGACTGGTAATAAAGTCTGAAAATCGATCTGCAAAAGAATTATAGAGCTCCCAGGTAGTATCCTCAACAAGAAGGTTAGTCTATTCAACTAAGATTTGGACAACAGCTAGATTTCCATGTTTGATAATACGTTGGTCTAAGATGGCTACCGGCTAAAGGTTAACCTCTCCTATGCAGGTAATGTCAGGCATTTGGCTTTGTGTCACCACACCATCTTTTACCTTCTTTTTCAAGCAAGAGACATGGAAGATAAGATGTATTTTTGATCCTGCTGATAGGTTAAGACGGTAGGCAACAAGACCAATGTGCTCCAAAATTTGGTATGCCCCAAAGAAACAAGGGGATAATTTCATTGAGGAGCAGATAATGACGGATAATTGTCAATATGGTTGGAGTCTAAGATAGACCCAATCTCCCACTAAAAATTCTCGCTCCATCTGATGCATATCCATGTGTTGTTTCATACAGGCTTGGGCTACACTAAGGTTGTCTTTCAGGAGTTAGAGCAACTTGTCTCTGTCTTGTAAGTTCTTATCGACTTGATCCACATGAGATGATCCAGCTATATATCTTATAAGAGTAAGTGGAACTTACCCATAAACTGCTTAAAATGGGGGCATCTTTGTAAAGGAATGATAAGTGGTATTATACCACTATTCGGCCCAAGGAAATCATTTTGCCCAATTCTTTGGCTTGTCACTTGCAAAACAACGAAGGTAGTTTTCTAAGCATCAGTTGAATATCTCAGTTTGTCCATTTGTCTGTGGGCGATAAGTAGTGCTCATATTTAGCTGCATCCCTTGCAAGTGGAATAATTTCTTCCAAAAATTACTGATGAAGATCTTATCTCGATCACTGACAATCGATTTAGGAACACCATGGAGCTTTACAATATTGTTAACAAAAACTCAAGCAATACTAGCAATAGTATAAGGGTGACTAACCGTACAAAAATGAGTATACTTGGTTAAGCGATCAACAACAACAAAAATAATGGATTTACCTTGGGATAGTGGGAGTCCCTCAATAAAATTCATAGATATGTTTGTCCAAACTTCTTTTGGGATAAGTAAAGGTTAAAGAAGTCATGGAGATGCCATAGATTCACTCTTGTGACGTTGACATACATCACATTCAACTATAAACCTTTTAATTTCTTTTTTCATACCTTTCCAATAAAACTCCCTACCAACATGCTTGTAGGTATGAAGAAATCCTGAGTGGCCGGCAATCAAGGATGCATGATATTCTTGCATGATTGTGTTCTTGTAGTGAGAATAAGGAACAAGTACCAATCTCCCTTTATAACGTAAATCTTAAGAATTCCAAGTGTAATGAGTAACAGAATTAGGACTCGTCTCTAGTTTCTCAATGATCTCTCGAGTTTCATGATCATCCCACCACTCCCTCTTAATTTGCACAATTGTAGTATAGGCAGGGATAGAGAGTATCACCACTTCAGTTTGCTTTATAATACGAGATAATGCGTTGACTACCAAATTCTCACTCCTTTTTATAAACGATATCATAATCGTAGTTCAATAATTTAGAAATCCATTTCTGTTGTTCCATAGAAGAGATTCGCTACTCCAATAAATATTTCAAACTTCTATGGTCGATCCGAATTTGAAAACGCCTTCTAATGAGATACGGACGCCATTTCGAGACTATATGAACAATAGCTAGCATCTCCTTATTGTAAACAAACATACTTAGGTGTTTTGGTGCTAATGCCTTACTAGTAAAGGCAATATGATAACCTTCTTATATTAATACTGCACCAATTCTGATTCCAAAAGCATCAGATTCAATAACAAATACCTTACTAAATTCTGGTAAGGCAAGAACTAGGGTGGTGGTCATGGCTCGCTTAAGTCAATCAAACACCTCCTCTATTTTATCGTTCCAGTTAAATGAATCCTCTTTGAAGAGAGTCATTAATTCAGCGTTGATCTTTCCATAATCACAAACAAACTTACGGTAAGAACCAGTTAATCCCAAAAAGCCTCGTAGTGCCTTGATCGTCTTTGGAATTTGCCAATCTAGCATCATTTGAATTTTGGAAAGGTCAACCGCTACACCTTCTTTGGAGAAAACATGACCAAGATACTTAATTGTTGGGCTAGCAAAGCTACATTTTGTCTTTTTAATAAATAGAGACTTCTCATGCAGGGTAGTGAATACAATCCATAAATATGACAAATGTGCTTTAAGGGAAGAACTATACACCAAAATGTCATCAAAAAATATTAGGAAAAATTTACGTAAATATGGTTGAAAGATATCATTCATTAAATTCTAGAATGTTGATGGTGCATTGGTTAATTAGGAACTCCTAATGGCCATCATGTGTCTTGAAAGCTGTTTTTTGAATATCTTCCTTATGAACTTGGATTTAGTGATATCCTGACCTTAAATCTAGTTTAGTGAATAGTTGAGTATCTTTTAATTCTTCTAATAGTTTATCGACCACGGGAATAAAATATTTATCCTTCACAGTGATGTGGTTGAGTGTCCGATAGTCCACGCACATCCTCTAGGAATCGTCCTTTTTTTTTGCTAAAAGGACAGGAGATGAGTATGGGCTAACACTCGGTCTGATTATGTTAGCTTCCAACATTTCCTTAACAATTTTCTCAATTTCTCCTTGGAAGTGTGGATAGTGATAGGGTGGAACATTAACAGGTGTATTCTTAGATAATAACGGAATACAATGGTCATGTGTCCTTTGTGGGGGTAGACTTACGGGCTCAACAAACAAATTAGAGAATTTAGTCAATGGTGTCGTAACCTCCTTCTCTTGTATGGAATGTGATTTGGCCACCTTTGCACCTGTCAACTGCACCATGAACCCTTGTCCTGCCTTCTATAGGACCTTCTCTATTTGGTGACTACTAACAATGGTAATTTTACCCCCATATCTCCCGTGTAATTCCACTAGATGTCTATTCAATAGAAACTTCATTCTTAACCTAGAGAAATTCCAAGTAATATCTCCCAAGGTTCATAACCAATCAATGCCAATAACAATTTCATAATCTTCTAGGGATAGTAAGAAAAGATCAACATAAACGATCTGACCTTGTAACACGAGTTTTACCTTTGTGCACTTCCCTTGACATGTCAAATTTCTCTCATCTGTAACCTTCATAACAAACTTGTCACAATCCTTAATTGAAAATGCAAGCCTTTTGACAATCTTCTTATCCATAAAGTTATTGATATTACCCGAGTCAACTAGTACCATTACCGGTTGTCCCTTGAGGAATCCATCAATCTTCATAGTTTGTGGGTTTGAATACCTAACTAAAGCATACACTACAAGCTTATTTATGTATTCAACAAAAGTGCAATCACCATCTGGGTCCGTGTGGTCCTCACTTATTTCTTCAGTTTCCTTAACTGGCTCAATCATTAAAAGCTTCCCTTGCTTACAACAGTGCTCCTTATGCCACTTCTCGTCACAGTGATAGCACAACCTTTTTGCCATCTGCTCTTTCAATTGTTCTTGGATTAAACGTCTAGTGTTAGAAAGACGAGTAAAAAGGGGTGAGTTGGTGTTACCCTTAATAGGTTTATTAGCCACTTTAGTAGATGGCCGACGATTTTCAGCACCTAGCTTCTCCTCTTATAGGCAAGCAAAGGAGATAGTTGCTACCATTGTTCGTGGTTAGTAAGCCCTTTAATGAATGTTCCCACCAATTGATGTTCAAACCAATCTTTAACTCGATTAGCAAGTTGTTCGAATTAACTTTGATATTCGAGGATGGTGGATATTTGATGAATTTTTGCGAGCTCTTCATCAACATTGTGGTATTCTGAGGGCCCAAATCGCACAAGAAGGCCTTTAATGAATTCAACCCACGTTGGAACTCCACCATATGTTTTGACCAAATCATACCATTGGATTGCATCACCTTCTAATTGAATAAAAGCAATTTCAACTTTAAGGAGCTCTGGCATACAATGGAAGCAAAAATATTTTTTCGCCCGAGAGATTTGGATCACTCTCGTCCCAGCGAGGAAATTCTACCTTTGTGTGTGGTTGGGTATAGTCATGATTGGTGCCTTCATAGGACTCCATGGGTTCTCCTTGTTTACTAGTAGATCCAGAAGTATTGTCTCTTGATCAACTCTATGATTCAGAAAGAATTATATGTTCAAGCCTTTTGAAAGACTCTTGCATCTGTTCTTACATTTGTTCGAATTTCTTAAAAGAATCTCGCATGAGAGACAGTGACTCTTTAATTCGAGATACTCTAATATTTGAATTAGAAGAGTTATGTGAAGACATATTGTAAGATTACAAGTTGGTGATACTTAGGATTTTCTTTTGTTGTTGGGTAAGGGGCATAAATCCATTTTTTGTTTTTTTTGGTAGGAAAGGATGGAACAGATCCCTAAGAACACTGTATTGATAACAGATGATGAAAACTTAAGGTTTTGGGAATAGAAATTTGAAATATGGATTGAGGAATTAGGGATTAAAAATAAGAAATAAGAGATATGATTGATTGCTTCGAGGGAATCAGTCTCCAATGATCGCTTTAAAGGGATCGGTCTCTAGTAAACTAGATATTTTGATGATATTATTGTCTGCTTTCAAAAGTAATAGAGTATTACAATTATATAGACTTAATAAATGATTGTTAGAGATATAATATCGCCTATTAAGAGATATAATGTTTTTTATTAAGAGATATAATCTCATTTATTAATTTAGAAATAATAACAAATTATTATTAAATAATAAAAAAAATTATAACGAATACCAATTATGAGGATCGCATCAAAATGGATTTTCATGATAGTAGGTCTAAGAAATTTACTCAGTAGAAGAAAAAAAATAATTTATTTAATAAACTAATATTAAAAAATAGTATAAAAATTATTAATATTACTTTTATGTATATTTTTGATGAATCGACTATAGAAGTTTTAAATAAAGATTATATAATTAATTGATACAAAATTTAAACATACATTATCATCTTTATTGTGCAAAATTTTTAATGTTGTTAGAACTAAGAGATAATCATCTATATTTTTTATATTGCATTTTTTTAAGAAAAAAAAAAAGTGCTCCTTTTCAACCCACGACCCACCTCCAAAGTATAGGTCGAGTGGGGCGAGTTGGGGAGTAAGGGCCACTTTGGGGAATTAATTGACTCAAAAGAACTAGTGGGTCGGCAGTTGCTCTAATTGCTTTATAAGGGTGCACATAATAAGGTCTATCTTCAACTTTCTCGAGGTGGAAGTGATGGCACCTTCAGGCCTCGATTTTCAGCACCCAATTTGACTAAACGTGCAAAACATGGCAAATATTTATTATTTATTATTTTTTTTTAAGGGGAGGGGAAGGGGAAGGGGATTCCTGTTGCAGTTTGGGAGGCATCAAAAGGTGTACGCCAACTGTATGAACCGGAATTGGTAAAACATGACGAAAATTGCGACTTAGCACATGCAACATTTATTTGTAGCATATCATGTAATTAGCGCATGATGCACTGTAGGTGTATGAAAGAGAACCCCATGTTATCAATTTGCTTGTCGACTGTAGCCGACATGTATACGTCATCATTTGACCAATCTAATCGTTCGAATTGAATCTTTAATTAATAAAATGATTTGACTATAAAATTAATTTCATGTGGAGGAAAGCGGCTAAATACGATATCAAAGCATGGACGAACAGTGACAATTGATTAATGGCATTGCTTCAATTTCTCAATTTTAACCTATCGAGTAAGATTACTTCTACAAGGATGCCTAAAAATGTTCTAACAAGAAAGTAAAAATAAAAAATTTAAATGTATACGTTAAACAATTCCGATTAATGTATTATATATATATATATATATATTAAGCATTAATGTGTCGTAATGTGGAATATTCGTGTCGATGCATCACACATAAACATTAGCAAATGGACATCAATGATTCCGATCCTATCATTGCACATGGAGTTAATGTGGTTTACCATAAATATCATAGTTATAATAGGTTTTATATTTATGTAGATATCATCATGTTTACGTCATACCGTATCCTAACGTTTTTAAAACTTAATGCGCCCTTTGCATCCACGGATTGTGGTATACGTGTCGTTTCCATACATCAAAAGCTTTATTAAGTGGACCTCAATGATTATAGCACTACAAGTTAATTTGGTTCAATGATTCCTTGTGGCTCGTGGTGCAGAGAAAGAAAACAGTGGCATTTTGTCGTGGCATTTGATGAGTTTGTTTTGCCACAACAATGGCCGACAATTGCTCGTGTTCTTTTTGTTTTTTTTTTTTTTGGTTTATTAGTTTATTATTAATCAAATAAACGGTTTGTTCCTTTGCATTTAGATCAACCATATACTTAATTTTGCAGGAGAATGCAGCATGCCATCTGACCAATTAAAAGCTTCTTTGTTGTGGAATCATTATTCTGCTCGCTGTTGGATCATGCTCGCGATTATATCATGTTTCAAAGATCTTGAGTGGACAAATTTACAGTGGAGTCCATGTGCACCATTCAACAAAAATTGTCAAATTATAAATGGACCCCACAGAGCGAATGGATGAGAATTGCTTTGATCGGTTGGTCCAAATAGACGTATTTTTTATTTTTCTTTTTTATTGTCTTTTTATTTTTGGTAAAGGGATTATATATCTCGTGTGTGTGTGTGTGTGTGTGTGTGTGTGTGTGTGT
>CM034060.1:3159350-3221808 GCA_019804595.1 Bruguiera parviflora
GTAGTAGTAGTAGTAGTAGTAGTAGTAGTAGTAGTAGTAGTAGTAGTGTGCTCCTCATTGTTTCCTTTCTTGAATCAGGACCGGGAAGCCACCTCTCACGGTGGCAGTGAGGCCGGGGGAGAACTTTGGTAGCTGACCAGCATCGGCAACCCGGATTTGAAACCTTCGGATCACCGCAAGAACTACAAGCTTCATCTGCGCTATGGCCATTCCCTTCCCCAAGCAAGACCTAAACCCAGCGTGAAAAACCGGATATCTGTAAAGGTTTTCAGGCACAAAAGATCCATTCTTTAGCCATCTCTCCGGTTTGAATTCGAGACAATCTGAGCCCCATATGCCTTCCATCCGACCCATTGCATATTGATGGCATGTCACTCTGGTGCCTTTGGTCACAGAAGTAGCATCAGGCATCAGATCATCCGCATGTGCGAACTTGGAACCGAATTGCACTGGTGGGTATAGCCTCAAGCTTTCATGTATTGCTGCAATTAGATAAGGCATTTCACGCATTTGTTCAAAGCTGGCGAGGTCTAACTGGCTCGGCCCCATGACTCTGTCCGACTCCGCGCGAATCGCCGATACAACTTTTGGGTGTCGAGACAACAACCAGAAGAAGCAGGTTAGTCCTGAAGCGACCGTGTCACGACCCGCCAAGAGAAAGCTAATCACAATGTCACGCAGATAGTTATGGTCGTCGACGGACGCCATGAATCTCGATAACAGGTCTTTTTTCCCAGAGAAGCCAGATTTTTGCCGTTGATTTATGATGTCCTCTGCTAGCAAATTCACCATCTTGATCGCCTCTTTGAGTTTTCTCTCTGAGCCTATGTTCAGTAAACGCTTGATCTTCCAAGTCAGTGCTGATGGTGCCAGTGCTCGCTCCGCGGAGAGATTGGATGCAATGTCGAAAGCCACAGCAAATTGAGAGGTAGGAAGCGGCAGCCGGAGACATCCAGGGTCGAATCCGAACGAGAATTTGCTAATGGTATCAAAAGAGAACCTTTTAAACACATCCTGGAGATCCAGGACCTCTTGTTTACCAGCAACCGACGATAACAGAGGGACTAACCTGGATTGAATCTCAATAGCAGCTAGATCATAAGCGAACATTCTTACTGCCACGCTACCTAGCTCAAGACTGGCCAATTTCCTCTGAAACACCCAGGAATGGCCATCCACGTTGAAAATACCTCGACCCAAAAGATCACCCAAGATAGTAGAGAAGGGTTTTCCTTTTGGGTAGTTGCTGAAATTGGTCTTGAGCATGTATTCAACGTTTTCGGGGTTGGCGGTAATGATGTTGCCGAGAACATGGACGTGAATCGTTCCTGTGGACGATTTCCGGAGGAGGTGAGTGTACCAATCGCACAGATTAGGAAAGTCTTCGGTCCATGTGGAGTTGAGATAAGCCTTGCAGACATCACAGCTACACCATAGCTTCAGCCGCACTACAAACATAAACAAGGAGAACACAGAGAACAGTATGGTGAAACTAAAGAAGAGGAAGCAGAAGGAAGTAGAAATGGACCGCAAGCACAAGAAATAAGTATCAAGATCCATTTCAGGAGAGAAAAAAAAAAAGACTAAGAAGAAGCAGAGAGGAAAGGGGGAGTTAGGGGGAGCAATGAAGGTGAGAGGAAGGTGGTAGAGACCTAGGCAGACAAGGGGCACTTTATTTATAGCTTAGAAAACGTTTAGTCCTTACGTGAGGACAAACATCATGTTGTTGATCATCTTGCGTGTGGACCACTTCCTATGTGCTTAGAAAATTATTAAATTTAATATTTAGAAAAATAGATCTAATAGTATTTTTCCTTTTGTTTTTAGTATTATTGAACCTAAGTGTTGATTCTTCAAAAGGAACCAATATCTTTTGTTATTATTATTGTTATTTTTTTTCATCGGAACTCTCGTTGAATTGTACGTCAAGTTCATGAACGTTTAGGGTCTTAAATTGAGGCGCCTGCTCGAAGAAAATATGTATTATCAATTGACATGATCACATTAAATTAAACACAACCTAGCTATCAAAATTTAAAATAACGAAAGCCATGGTATATATGAAAAAAAAATAAAAATAAAAATAAAATCGCCATATATGCAATCAATCCACGTAAAATAAATAAACGAATCAACAGTTTCAGATGAACATAAAGATTGAGGCTTATTGTGTTAACGATGATGTTGGCCCCTCCAAAGGTTTCATGTTGAAGTTTTAATCTTTTTAAAATGTTTTCTTATATTTATTGTAAGAGTGATTTTTTGGGTTAATATTTTCGGAGACTAAATTTTTACCTGAGCAATTTCGGAAGTTACTGTTTTACATCATCTGTTGAAAAGAATAGAAAAGATTAAAATAATTATGTTAATTAAAAAATATTAATGGCCTTTGTGTTTTTTTCCTTGCATGTAGCTGTCCACGTCTTCGATACGTAGCCCAGCATTAAATATTGCACAACAAACGCGTGCGCTAAATGCCACTTAGCTTTGGGAAATAAAGTAATCGGTTGAATCACGTGCTGTTAGAAAATAATCTTCTCCTTTTCTTTTGCGTTACAACCTCCCAAGTCAGAGTCGGACACAAGTTGGGTTTGTTTCCTAGTCCAACCACACGTGTCGGCTTCAACGTACTCCGCCAAGTGCTCTCCATTTCGGATTTTCATGCAACAAACACGGTGGCCGGCGGGCCTGCGCCATTATCGGTTTATTTTAATAATTTTATAATAGTAATTTTAAACCGCTAACTTTAAAAACTATTATAATAATTTAAATCATTATATAAAATAAATTATATATTTTGTTATAATGAATATTCTATACAATTTTAAATAACAAATAATTACATTATTTATTAAATGTTATACATATAAGTAATAGTTATGAATGTATCATATATATTATATGTACAAGTAACATATTATACTTTAATAATTTTAAAATGTTATTTATATTTCAATATAAGTAACAATTTGTTATATTTTTTTAATAATTTTTAATTTAAAAAAATATCAACAAAAAATATTAAACTAAATAAAAATTTTAAAAAAATTTCAATAAAGAATGTGGTATCATTTTATACTTTAAAACTTCTAATCTTACCTTTTTTTGTTATTTATGTCGCAGTTAAAGAATAGTTGTAATATAAATTTTTCTTTTGTTTCAAATCGAGGTTCATTTACCTTGATTATCTATTTATTTTAAATTAATGACCACTTGAATTTTTATTTTAAACAATTTCAATATCAAATTGCTTGTTGTTCAATTTGTCACTCTCATATTTTGACTTTCTTAGATTAGTTTATTCGTTGATCAATTAAACAAATTTTCCAATTAGGTTAGTAATTCCTTTTGCTCTCCCTCTTTCTCTCTCTCTCTTTCCAATTTGGTTTTTTCTTTTTATTTTTAATTGTAATAGATAAGTATCTTCAATTATCAATTGATTAATTATGTCATTCTTTTAAAATTTATGACTAGTCTCAATAATCTAGAAGTTTTCTATTGTTGAAATCAATTGTGATTTAGATAAGATGTGAAGAATTAATTTTTTGGACTTTTTTAGGTTTTAGTTTTTTTTTCTAAATATATAATAATTTTTTATACTTAATTTCTAATTTTATGGCTTGCATCTTTGAAAAAATGCTATTTTTTAAAATCTTGATGTGTTATTTGGTTATTTGAATTTGACATGAGAAGAATGAAATTCAAAATTGTTTTATAATTCTACTTTGGAAATCTTTTAGATCTTGATAATTTTAAGGAACAATTTTTAGCTTTTATTGTTTTCTTTTCATATTCCAAATATTGAAATTTCAAGAAAGTATTCTTATTTCTTTCTTTTTCATTTATCATTATCTTTTTTTTTAAGATTTGATATTAAATTTAAAACTTTTGTAATAAACTAGTAATCTTATTAAGTTTTATTGCTTAAATTTTTTCTTCATTCTTTTCTTATTAAGATTAAATTTGTTTATTTTGATTTACTATTAAATGAATTTTGAAACTAAAAACATTTGTCTCTGGGATAGAAATTAAGAACTACAAAGGTTTTTTGCAATCCTATAACTAGTAAGAATGTTAATCGAGAGAATTGATGGTCAAAAGGATATTGTAAAGGGCAAGTTTTATAATAAAAAATAAATATTTTAGAAAATATCATACTTCATTACTTAATTCAATTACCTCTTAAATGACTCTGTGATATATTTTTACTAGTTGACATATTAAATTCTTCAATTCTTATAATTTTAATTATTTTGTATATTTAATCAATGTTATGGATATCAGATAAATCAATTGGTACTTGTAATGCACATCAGGTTTAGGTAAAGTTGGAATAGAAATACTAGTCTAGTCACCAACTTGTTCACAAGTAACTGAATAAACCTTAATAGACTAGATTTATTTCTCCATTTAAATTTCTTTTCCTTCCATGATTTTACTTTTAGCCTTTAAATGTATTTATTTTATATTTTGTTGATAAAAATTACATTAAGATAATATGTTAACCTCATTATCTTGGAATAAATTACGAGTCTACTCAAAACTTAGTCTTGTTGTTAGATAATTTATTAAAAATTTCATTAATTGTAATTTAATGCTTTCATTCTTGAAAGACAATATGAAACATCTCTAATTCATAAGATAAGTACAAAATGACCAATTACCTACATGCATAAACACATTTTATCAATACCTTATATTGACATATAGAAAAAAGTACATATGATAAGCATATAATTGCAACTTGATAATAAACCTTTTTTTTTTCTGCATAACTAATATAAAATTAGGCTTAAGATAGTTAGTTTGACTTGTTTAGGTGGCTTTTGATTTGTTTTTCTTGACGCAAGTTGTTATCAACTAATTTTAGACTTTTAGTGTTGTTTCCATTTTTCATTTATATTAATATTTAGATCATCAAGTTGTTTTCCTACCTTTTATGTGGAAATAAGGCTACATTAAATTTCATCAAAGTGTGTTATTTCTTATTGAAAAAACTATTTGTTTGTCAAATTTTTTTTACCATTTCTTAGGTTATAATTTTTTTTTGATTAATTATACAACAAAATAATGCATTCTCTTAAGGAACATAAAGTTAAGCCTGAATTTTCTTACATCTTTTGAATTTGAGATTTATTACAAATGATTGGTTAAAGTTAAATGTGTTCTAGATAAGGTTATACTATTTCTTTGATGCATTTTTATAATGATGCCCTTTATATACACTACTTTCACTTGCACCATATTTACTTATTAATTTGAAATTAAAATATTTTATATATATTTACTTTGTTTGATTGAAGATTGCTTGATTAACATGAAGGATAAAAGATGGACAAATTTCGATAAATTGAGTAATGATTACTTGAATGTAAAGAGAGATGAAATCTCTTACCTTTATAAAAAATGTTGTCATTATTAGTACTTTAAAGATGTGATTTATGAATATTTAATTGTTCAGGGATTCATGTAGCACTATAATATATGAATTTTTCGTGGTAAGGGACTACAATCAAGTAAGGCGATAAATGATGATGAAATTAATATTGATAGTAATAATGATATTGATAGGCCCGTATATGACACCTTTAGGGATGTAAGAGAATAACTAATATATCTTGACAATGTTAGGGGGGTCTTAACGTATAAGTTAGAAAGTTTTACAAGTTAGTGGAAGAAGAACAATGGGAATCATACTTAGATTATTAGTGATTTTTCAACATATGTAATTTTGTTGGGGTAAAGTATAAAAGGAAAGTTAGTATGTCTTACTTGCAATTATAAGACTTCTTCTCAATAATTGTATCATAGTAAGAAAATATGTTATATGGACCATTGTAGGTTCTTAGATGCTAATCACCTTTAAAGAAGAGATAGAAAATCTTTCAATGGTAATATAGAGTTGAAAATTACTCTAACCCCTTGATTAGGGTCAAAAATTATATTAGAGTTATTTAATTTTGATAATCAATTTGGAAAGAAGTAAAAGACAATCTTTGATAGCTTATGGAAGAAAAAAATTATATTCTTTTACATGCCATAATAAAAGAGTAATAATTATCATCATAATTTAAATGTTATGTATATAAAGAAGAACATTTGTGACAACATTCTTAGGACTTAGGACTTTTCTTGACATTTTTGATAAAATAAAGGATTATGCAAAAAATCATTTTGATTTACAAGACATGGGGATAAGAAAAGAGGTTCAACTTATTCTTTCTAATGATGGTCATCTTATTTATCTATCTATAACATGCTTTTCAATGACATTAGAGGAGAAAACCATGTTTTGTACTATTATAAAATGTGCCAAACTTCCTCAAAATTGTGCATGAAATATATTTAGATGTGTAAAAGAAAAAAAGAAGAAAATTATAGGGCATAAGATTCACAATGCACATTTATTAATGTATTAACTTCTTCAAGTTATAATTAGGAAGGTGATATCAAATCCTATTGCTATAGCCTTGATAAAATTGAGATCATTTTCCAAATCAATATACAATAAAATTATGAAGTTATAAGACTTAGATCACTTATAGAAAGAAATAAGTGTGACACTTTTCTGATTAGAGATGATTTTTTCTAAGAGTTTCTTTGATATAATGGTGCACTTGCCTATCCACTTAGTTGATGAAATTAAATTTGGTGAGCTTGTGCGTTGTCATTGGATGTTTAGGATTAAAAGATACTTATGCAAACTAAAACCATATGTTCATAATAGAAGTCATCTTCAAGGTTCCATCACAGATATAATGTATATTTATGTGCTTACTTAAGAAAAATGCATCCAAAGTAAAGGCCTTGCCTTTCCCTTTCCCTTTACCCCTTATTATATGACTTTTATTGGAAAATATAAGTGTTTATTCCTTTATTATAATGCCAAATTATTTATTATATCTCATAAAATGATTCTTCATCCTGTCTAAAAGTGATTTCTCTTAAGCAAGCACACAAATATGCATTGTTAATATGCATTGTCTAATTATAGGGATGAAAAAGTTAAGAAATATATAGAGTAAGCTAAATCTAACTTTAAATTGTCATTTAATCTTCTCTCCTTAAATTACATAATGCATTACTTATTGTCGTCTCTCATTAAAGAAAGAGATGAGCAAAAGTACAAAATTATGGTCAAGATTTTGGAACTTGTTTTCAAAACCAAGTTGCAAATAAGAAGGTTCTTATATTTAGTGGTTATCAACTGGTCCTAATACTATGACAAAATGTTATAGTGGTTATATTATTAATAGCCATAGATTCCACATAAGGGAATGAGATGCAAGGTGTAAGACATAAAACAGTGATGTTACATTAACAACATTAATAAATAGCTTTACTAGTTTTAAAAACCAAAATTTAGTGAAAGGAGAAGTGAGCTATTATAGAGTAACTATAGAAATTATTAAATTAGACTACTAAAGTCAATTTGATGTTATTTTGTTTAGAAGTGATTGATTTGAATTAAAGAATGATGACTATTAACTTACAAATATTAATTTCAATAAATTATGTTATTTGAAAAATCTATTTGTACTGGTATCTCAAATTCACCAAGTTTTCTATGTAATAAATCTAATTAAGAAAGGCTTTTAGTATATAATGTGTGGGACTTGTAGAGAGTTATTTGAGTTAGATGAAAAAGATAATGTAAATGTATAAGATATATTTTGGGGAGGGCTAAATGTAATTGCTCCAAATGTGGGAGCCATTAATAGTATTAAGCAATCTAATTTGATAAAAGAAGATAGGGCTAGTACTATGGTTGACTTACAAACAAATGATCTACATTTCAAAAGAGATTTAGGCCAATTGAATAATAATTTTGATGGTGATGAAACACTTTAAGAGTGGATAAATGTTAATAATTAGAAAAAAAAAGCTAATAAGTCTATTTTGTAATCTTGTATTGAATGAACTATTAATTTATGAAATTCTTCTATGTGTTAGATATTATTGGATATCTTTTATAGCATTTAATTTTAATCAATTTGATTGAATTGTAGTGGTAACAAGTTAGATATTACAAGCAACTCATTATCAACTAAGCCAAGGTCTTTCTTTAATCTCTCTCTCTCTCTCTCTCGCTCCCTTTCTCTTCTCATTATATAATTATTTATTGATTGATTTAACTTTTAAATAATTATAATGATGGAATCTACATTGGAATAACACTTTGTTATAGGTTTTTAGTTTTCATTTTGCTGTTATAACTTTATTGTTTTTATACTTTTTAGTCTTTATATACTTTTAATAGCCATTTGTCATGAAAAAATAGTTCATTCAAAGAAAGAAGGTTTCGTCTAATGCAAAAGAAGTAGTAATTTCCTTCTTGAGTGTTTTAAGATAGTGAATATTAACATAAAAAGAGATCCAAAGTGGGTAGTCAATTATAAGATTAAGTGTTTCTATTCCAAGTAGTTAATCATAATTGATTGAGATAATTTTATAAGAAGGTGGATAGCCAACAGTGAGTAATGCTAATCCAAATGTGCTGCAACATCAAATAGACGCAAATTCTAATAACCAAGAATTAAAAGGGTCACGTTGTGGTGAAAAGGGGACACAACTTGATAGTACTTTAAGTGCTCTAAATGATGAATTACAACATAGGAATCATCTATCCTCAATAGGTATATATAGTCTATGTCTTCAAGTGTTCTTCCAATTTCTTAATTGTTGTTTTTTCTTAGCTTATTTTAAATGTGTCTAAGTTTGCATTAAAAATTTTGTTTATCTTTTATAAAATGATGCTCTTGATTGAAACCGAGGACTTAGTTGTTTTTGTACTTCTGTATTCATAAATTGTAGTGTGTTTTGACTTTACATGAGATATTAAACATTGGTTAAATGGTTTTTTTTTGTAACTTATATTGTTTTGTTTATTTTTATTTTAATTAATATTAAAATTAACAGATTATATTTTAATATTTAATGAAATTCATAAATTATTACTTTATGTAATGCTTATTCCACGATAAAATTCCTATTTCATTAAATGATGTTTTATATTCTACTAAATTCATTGCCTATTTAATAAGAAATTGTTATCAATTCAACTAGATATTACTAAGTATTCTGTCAAAAACTATTGTTTATTTTATTAGAAAATTATTGCATATTTGACAACAAGAACATTAGCTAATCTATAGTAAACTATTTTCAAATTCACTAAAAATTGTTACTTATTCTACAGTGAACCATTGCCTGTTTCTTTAATAACTACTATTTAATGTATAAAAATCAATGTCCCAACAAATTTCAAAGTGTTTTTGAAAATAAAATAATTGTCGCATACATATTTTTTAACTATTACATATGCAATATTAAAAGTGCTATTTAAATATTTTTTATGTAGTGGGTTTATATATATTATTATATATCAAACAAACTGTTGTATAAAATCTATTATAACACTCACAAATGTAATAGACTAAAAACTATTGCATCTGACATTAAACAACAATTTTGACCACTTAAACAACAATTTTGGTTTGTCATTATAATTCCAATTTCTTGTGGTGTTGATAATTGCCTACAAAAGGAAATTCATATATCAAAAGTTATTAATCATATGGTTTAACTAATAGAGATCATTTGTTATCAAGTCAAAAATTTTAGATTTAAATTTTTATTATTTGATTAAAGAGTTTGTTCCTCGAATGAATGTAATACTTTCTAGCAAAACTATGAAATGCCACCTATATTTTCTAGCTTCTATAAACAATAAGTTTATATATCAAAATGCAAAATATTTTAAGAGATTGGATACATGCTCGAAATGATTACATAAAATATTTTAAACAATCATATATATAGTTATTAATATATATTATTTTGGTTAATTCACTTTTTTAGTTGTTATAAATTAGTGACATTTATAAATATTTGCATTTGATTATTTAAAATATGCATCCCACCTCTTTATGCATGAGTTCAATCGTTTAAAATCTTTTTAGTAAACATGTTGACATGCTTTTTGGATGGTTATTAACCAATTTTTAATCAATAATCTCTCTTCAAATTGTTAACAAAATCTTAATTTAATAATGTTTCCTTAAATCAAAGATCTTCAATTAAAGTGCCCAAATTAGAGTAATTTAATCAAATGAAAAAATTAGTCTTTAAATTGGAAAAATAAAAATTATATTCACATTTCACCATTACATTAACTACATTAATAGTTTTCTTTTTGAGAAAAGAAGATAAAAATATTAGTGGTGCATCCCCAACACATTAGAATTAAGAAGCAATTATATGGAAACGAAAATAATAAAAACAATTAGATACAATTAATAAAATAATACAACTTGTCTATATTTTTGTCTCTTTGTTAACTCACCTTTTGCATTATATCTGTATTGTTATCATTTTTTAACCGTGTCCAAATGTATACATTATTTGCGTGTCCAGTAAGTGCTTTGCATGGGGTTAAAGCTTTGAAAGTCTCAACTCCCCTCATCTATCTTAGGTAAACGCCAGAAACACTTTCAGGCATAGTTCCCAAAATTTTTAGGGCATTTCCATAACTCCCTGTGCTACTAAAATTTTTACCATTTCTGCTTGAGTACTCCAATAATGGATTAAGGTCTAACCCTTCTTTTTTTTTTCCTAATCAAACACATTGGAAATGAATTGACATGACTTGTGTAGAGCTGCGAAGAGCAACCAAAAGAATAGTATAAAAAACAAGATTGTCATTCATTTTCATGTCTATAGTCTCGCATAAATTTGACGAAAACAAAACATGGGCAAGGGAGAGGCCGCTTGTTTTTCGACATGTTACACATGTTTTAAATGAATTGGAAATTGGCGATACAACGACAGCAGCAAACACAACAGATGCCCACTTCTAAGTTTGAAGCCAAGTCGTCCTAGCAGATCTAACGTGCAGTTTGACAATACTTCACAGTTTGACTCTCTCCTCCGCTGGCGGGCAGTTGCATTAATCTTTGGGCGCCGGCGGAGAAAAGTATTCTCGGAGTTGCCCGAGCCATGGGACTCATAGTTAAAATATAAATTAAATAATTAAAATTTGACTTAGAATTTTCTTAAGTTTTGAAATTTGAATTCGAAGCTGGAAAAAGTGAACAGTCGAAATTGTGAATATAACTGAGAAAAGTTGCCTTTAGAAAAAAAAAAAAAAAAAGCCAAACCGTCTCTAACTCTATGTTTTTGTCGAACAACGGTCGCCTGACCAATTTCGTCGCTGTTGCGTTTTTTTTTTTTATTTAAATCTTTTTTCTATTTTTTGAGCATTTACGGGACAATCTTTAGCTTTAATTTATAGTTCTAGAACCCCAACTTCAAAACTTCGAGATATAGCGACCTCAAGTATACTCACTCTCTCTGTACTGTAGTTTCTTGTCATTGCTTTTTTTTTTTTGTCTCTCTTGAATTTGTGCATGACTTTGCTTTGGAGATTGAATTTGGGGGTAAATGAGCGTTTTTGAGATTTGGGCTCATATAGACTCAAGGAATTGAATCAAGATTTGGAATGGGTTTTGGTTCAATTTAACTTCTAATTTAGCCTAAGGTGACATTTTGAGTATAATAAAACAGACGAATATCTGGTATCTATTTCAAAGCTCTTTTCAGTTTATTAGACTATTATTTTAGTTTGAAATCATTATATTCCATGCATTTTCACAGTCCAATAACATCCCTGGAACTCGATTCCCTTTTATAGGCGACGCATCTAGTGAACGAAAGACCATTGATGCATGGTGGACAACAAAGTCAATGTGGGAGCAATGGGTACATCAATGTTGTTGGGAACCAAGCAAGAAGGCTCTATCATTGGATGTTTTGGATAAGGTTAGTATCCAAAAAAATCACCACATTTTTGTGAGTTACTGAATATAGTATGACTTAAAAAAGTTAACAACTTATACATCATAAAATTTTTTGATAACAAATCTACCATAAAGTCAAACCAAATAGATGGAATTTGTTAAAAGCTATCACACGACACACTAATAAGAGCTATACGATGATATGTACTAAAGACAAAAGGTCTAATAGGATTTAAATTAGATGAAGGGTTGATTGGACTTTTTGAACTTTTTCAATCCAGCCTACTTGTTATCATTCAATGAAAATTATAAACAAATAATTTGTGTCGAACCAATGTAATCAACCCAAACATTTTTTTAAATGAAAAATGGAAGATAAAACAAAAAATAAAGTATAGTTCAACCTTAATAAAAATCCATATCAACAATTTAGAAGGCTTAATCGTGCCAAAAATTAGCGAAAACCTAACTATTTAAATAAATATCAAATGTAAAGAAAGAAGAGAGGTGCCTACTAATAATAGTTAAGTGGAAAACTGAAACAAAGGGTGTTTTATATGTGGCAAAATAAGTGGTTGCAAAAACACTAAAGTCAATGTGTTTCATGGAAGGAGATAAAGATACAAATTTCATCTGTTACCTAATTTGAGGATAGAAAGTGGTCTATAGTAACTCAAAATTAAAGGAGCAAAAAAGGTCTTAGAGACAATAATCTTGGGATTTAAACTAAAAAAGGTAGGATTCTTTATGTTTGTTAGTGTGTTAAATAAGTCCTTAATTTGTCTATTCTTGGTGTAATTATTTTTTTGTAAGTTTATGTATTTTATGAATTTTATGAATATTATAATAAGCCATAAACATAAAAATTTGGTTATAATTGTTTGATTGAAAGAATTAGTTAAATTGAAAAAATAAATGATGGAATGATTAGGGATTTACAAACAAAAACTTTCGTGTCAATGCTCATTTCTTATTTGTAAAATTTTGTATATTATGTTTCATTGATTATACCATAACATTATAACTTAAATAGGATAAGGGTTTTTAAAATTTTATCTATAATAACTAAATTTGCTAGAGATGTCAAAAATTGAAATGCTTACAATCTCTATTACTATGTAAGATGTTGATAAACTTTGCTCTTTATCATAGTGGGATTTTGGAAATAGTCTGAGGTTCAATATATGGGAGGAGAGCTCCACTTTCTTAAAACTATTAACACTGACAATTTATCAATGTTGACTATAAAAGCTTTTATAAAGAAGCTTGATTACGTAAATGTAAAATGTTATGTGTACAAATTTTGCCATCTAACTTTAGATAAAAGTAGGCCTTTGAATAAAACATCTGATAAACCTTTATTGGAAATGCTAAATAAGTTGGTTGTATCAAAACAACACCTTGTACAAGTGTATGTTATGCATATAGTTGATAATCTTATAATTGTTAAAAGCACTATTACAAATGAGTTTAATAGAGGTAAAGATGATGTAGAGCCTAATTAGTCTGAAGCACATGAGATGAGATTAGCACACTAGATAGTGTTGTCATTGATGCCATTGATTATGTTGATCAAATGGGAATGGAAGGTCCAAAATAGCTTAAAATGTAATGTCTAATGATACTAATTCTATGAAGATGATAGGGAAATAAGACCAAAAAATAATAAGAAGGATACTAGAATTAGGTTAAAGACTACATTCCAGGATTTAGGGCATCAAAGGGCTAGATGTACTATTACTAAGAGTGTTGATAATGTGATTGAACAATAAAGGGAAAAGACTTTATGTGAGCAACATTTTAAGGGTAATATTAATGAGAGTGATGAAGACTTTGATTACATTTCACTTGATAAGAGTAATATTATGATGAGCTAAATGATAATGACTCATTAAGAAGTAATGAGGAATATGCATATGTAAGGAGGAAAAAGAAAAAGTTTAAGAACATAAGAACTACTAGTTATAATGCCTTATATAGAAGGCAATGTTGGAAAAGCCATAAAACCTATCAGTATGTCAATAGCTAATCTTAGACAAACTAATATTAAGGGTGAATGGCATAATGAATATGAAGATTTTGATGTAAATATTAACATACTAGTGAGTAGCATAAAAGATAATAAGAATATCTAAATAAAGCAACTATGTAGGAGAAAGAAGCATAAAGAATATAATCCCTTTTGTGATCACAAATATTAGATTTCACTATGAAAATAAAGTTTAAGGGAGCTGACTAGTTTAAAAAGTACGTTTAAAGATATATATTTATTAATGGCTATCTAATAAAATGACATAAATCTAAAGAAAAGATGTTGGAGACTAAATGTATTACTAGTTGTTTATAGAAAGTCTTTGCTAGTTAAGATAGAAGGGAGTTAACTTTTGCAATCAAATCTATATATGACACCTATAATTGTTGTCATGTAATAAGGAACAAACAAGTAATAATTGAATGGTTGGCTAAAAAATATGTAAAAGAATTTAGAAGGAATCCTAACTAGCTAATGAAGGATATGATGATTAACATTAATGAGACACATGCATTCATTATCACATAAATGTATTGTGACAAGGTTAAGAAGAAAGTAATGGAAGACAAGATCTATGGGAAATCATTGTAATAAACTTAGATTCTATGAAGTATAGCTAACACTAAGAAATTCAAACAATCTTTTTAAGCTAGAGACAAGTAATTTAGAAACTAAACTTAAACTTGTATTTCATAGGTTTTACATTGGTTTCAGAGCATTTAAGAAAGGTTTTAAAACTAGGTGCAAACCAATAATAATGCTTGATGGCTACCTTCTAAAAAATTTTGTATAGGTGCATTAGTGAGCATAATAAGTAAGGATAAGAATAACCAAATGTATCTTATCGATTGGGCAATTACGACAAAGGAAAACATAGCAAATTGGCAATGGTTCCTAAAGTTACTTATGAAAGATCTTAACCTCTTAATTAGTCTGGGATGGAAAATTATAAATAGCCAGTAAAAGGTATGCTAATCAAATTCAATGATATTAGGGTAATATTTTTTATTAATAATAATTATAGTTTATCTACAGTTTTGTGATCATATACCAATTGACCTAATGGTTTGCTAGCACAAGGTATCCTTTACATTATAAAGGAATTATTGTCACATGTAAAGTATAAAAATTGTACCAAACTTGATATGAAAACTAGCATAAGAGATTTAAAGGTCATTGAATGAAAAAATGCTTTTAAAGAGTTGTTAGAAGTACAAATAAAACTCAGTTCAAGGCATCCATTGGAGAGATAAAGCAATTGAGCTTAGCAATATTTGATGATTTTGCTAATAAAGATGCCACAAATTTTATGAAAACGCACATCAATACTTAACCTAAATGTGACATTATGGACAATAATATCTCTAAATGTTTCAATGGGTATGCTAAGGTAAGGACAAAAAGTATCATCAATATATTAGAAGATGTAAGAGTTACTTTGATGGAAAGAATTAGGTAGACAAAGAAATTAATGAAAGACATTACTAATGTAATCTATCCTTAAATTATAAAAAGGTTTGAGTAGATTAAACTTAAATCCATGATGTGTTTTATGAGGTTAAATGGGAGTATGAAGTTTGAAGTATCCTATAAATATGACAAGTATATTATAAATGTTAATTTGAAATTATGCATATATAGGGCTTAGGATTTGACAAGAATTGCTTGTAAGTATGTGCTATGTATTAATCATTAAAGGTTAAACTTAGATGATTATGTTACTTCTTATTATAAATGGAAAACATATATAATATTGTAAAACAAGTCCACTGAGCCTCTAAACAAATGTAATATGTGGCCTATAATGCCACCTTTATTTAAAACCTTACTTGATAAACCAAAAAGGTTAAAGATGAGGGATAGAGATGAATCTCTTAAAAGGCATAGACATAAGTTAAGGACAAGGATTGAGATACGATGCTAAAAATGTAAGCATTTTAGACATAACAAGAAAGGTTGTTTAAGTACTAATATTCAAATACTAGATAAAATAATAGTAAATCATTCTATAAAAGGTACATATTTTATTAATTTATATATATTACTATAGTCTCATATTTTAATAAGTATTATTTGTCAGTATAGTCCAAAAAAAGAAGGAGATCAAAAAAGTAAAGGAAGGGACTTTAAATTAATAATCACATATAAGTCAAGTATAACCATTGTAAAGAGAGTTAACTTAAATTAAAAATTTTAATAAATAAAGCATTATTAACTTTATGGTAAATTTGTTATCAAAAAATGTTATGATACCTAAATTGTTAAATTTTTAAAGTTGTGGTATATTTGTTAACTCATGAAAAGGTGGCAATTTTTTTTGATATTAATTCTTTTTAATACTTTATCATTACTAATTTGATAACTTGATGCAAAATGATTTTAAAATCTTTTCTTTTTCCCTTTGAAATTAACACATTTCCATATGTTATAATTATATGTCACTATATTAAAGTATGACACAATTATTATTGATAAGTTTGGTAGCAAAAAAGCGATTAAAGAAAGTTGTGAACAAGTTTTATTTATTTTATCACAAGCTTTTTAATCATCTTCTAGGTTAGCAATAACTTTGCAAATGATTGATTTCTAATATAGGATTCATGTATTTGTTGAGACTTGTAATTGAAATTAACACCACTAATCATGATAAAGAAAAGATACAAAAGAGATTTGCAAAACTTTGTAGTGGCATTATAATCTTAAAGGTTGGTCTCCCTTTCATGGTGTTTCTATACAATATTCTTTTTTTTTTTTTGACTTATTTTTTAAATCTACATCTCTCAACATCAAGTTACCATTTTACTCATTAATTTAAAATTGACCTTTTGCTCTAATTTCAATAAATAGGTTATAAGGCCAACATTATATAGCCATCATACTTTGTCACCTTGATATTGCTTGGATAATGCTGCATTAAGTAAGAGTTACAAGTCTTACTTTTGACATTTTCAATAGTTCTAAGAACAAATGAAAATAATATCTCAATGTTGTTATTGTGGTTGTTCAAAACACTATCCAACATTATTATTGACTAGTTTTCTTTTAATAATGCTAATATATATTTATCATTACCACCATATGAAAACAAAGACAAATTGTTATGGTTTCTACATTCTAGCAATGTTAATAGTGTACTTTTTTAGATAGACTAGAGTTTTTTTATAGTGGCAATTCTACATGTAAAGTGGTATTGTTTAGCATTGTTTTTTTTTTTACAGGAGTTGTGTTAAATAGTAAACTAAAGCCTTAGGCTATGAAAAATTAGATGTTGTTTTTGTGTTCAAGTTTTTTTTTACTAGTATGCATTGCTTTTGACCTTTAAATGATTGTTTAATTTTATGTTTTTCACAATTTTGCTAAAGTACCTTGCTAGTTTAAAATAATGAAGTTTGTCAAATTGTGGTAACTTAGGGGTGTTGTATAACTTGGGTCTCTTTATCTATAAGAGACACTCCTACAAAATTAGGTATTGGTGGAATGGTGAGTTAATTATATGGCTTTAATTTGCATAAAGGTTACTTTTTTTGAATTCGTTGCATGCTTTGTATGATCCGGTATAATTTTTTTTTTTTATCTAGTAAACCTAAGAGTTATGCTCATCTAGGTTAATCAACTTTGGACTCTAACCTTTCTGATCTAATAATATTCCTTAGATGTTCTATTTTAATGCTTATACTATCCATATGAGATTTGTTTTTTTGGGACTATACTAATCCATTTACTATAGTACTATACCCTATAAGTTAAATAGGTTTGAAATATGGTTTGGTTTGTTAAGGTGAAGCTTTTACCAACTAATTAAAATTTTAATCATATATTGTTAGTTAGAGTTGCATTTTTCATTTCCTATTAGTTTTAGGAATTGCAATAATGGTTGTTTATAAGTGTTTAATTTTGGATGACATAAGAAGCCATGTATTTACATTGTATTGATGAAACTCCTTTCTTTTATAAGCTTATGAATAAAATTGTTTACTAGTAGATACTACTCTTTTTAGCAAATTAAAAGGTAAGAATTTGTTAATTGTTTCAATTTATATTGATGATATTATATTTCGTGCTACTAATGAGTTATTATGTAAGGAGTTTGTTAATGATATGGAGATAGAGCATAAAATAAGCATGATAAGAGAATTAAATTTTTTTTCCTTAGACTCCAAATCACGCAAACAAAGTATGAAATCTTCATTAAACAAACCAAGTGTGCAAAGGAGTTATTAAAGAAGTTTAGTAGAAATGAATTCAAACCTTAAAGCACTCCAATAAGTACTTTTATAAAGTTAGATAATGATGTAAATGGTAAAGTTATAGATGAAAAGTAGTTTAGAGGTATAATTAGTAGTCTTCTTTATCTTATCACTAGTAGACTAAATTTGATATTTGATATTTGTTTATATACAAGATTTCAATCCAATCTAAAAACGTCACATCTAGTTGTCTTAAAAAAAGTGCTTAGGTATGCGAAGGGAACCATAAGTTTAGGACTATAGTATCTCAAGGAATTGACCTTTAACTTAATGGGTTACTAAAGTTTAGACTTTATAAGAAATAAAATTAAGAGAAAGAGTACCATAAGTGTATGTTAGTTTCTTGGTTAAGTCATAGTTTAATGGTGCAATAGAAAGTAAAGTTCAATTGCTCTTTTTACAGCTAAAGTAGAGTACATGACAGAAGGAGCTTGTTGTACTCAATTACTTTTGGATGAAACAAATCTTAAAGGATTTAAAAGTGCATTACTTTTTTTTGTCTATCAAATATGATAACACAAGTACAATTAATATAAGCAAGAACCCTATATACCATACTTGAACCAAACAAATTAACCTTAAGCACCATTTCATTTGGTATAATGCGTTTAAAGAAGATATGTTCCTAAAGTTTATGAATATTAAAGTTCAATTAGTTGACATCTTTATTAAACCCTTGAGTGAGATAAATTTGCAACCATTAGATAAAAATTAGGCATGATTGTGATGGATTAATCTCTTGATTATATGATTATTGTAATTTGTATGCTTTTATATATTTTAAGGTATAATTATATGTGTTTATATGTTTGATATGTGTGTTATATATTGATTTAGAAGTTTTAACCTTGAAAAATGAAAGCAATCTTTTTGTTTGAAAGGGATCAATTGACTAGTCCAAAAGTATACGTCAACTAATATAAGTGGTTAACTCATAACTTACTTCAGTCAACTAATGGTATTTTAAAAGCCCCTTTTCCCTTTTCCTTTTTCCAAAAATACAAAAATCCCTTTTTCTAAAAAAAATTTATTTCTTTTCCAAATTCAAACCTTATAACTAAAAATCTTTATCAAATTCACTAAAATCAATACTCTAAAGGCATTAATCTCTTAAACCCATCATTAATGGTACCAAAATATCATCAAAGAAGAAGTTTAAAGCAAGGAAATTAGGTTCAATATCCTTAATAACCTGAACCGCCATTGTTACACCATTGTCTTCTTCTACACTACCAGTGACCTTGGTACTTTAACGAAAGTCATTGTCCAATTCTTGTCATCCCCAATGATGTATATAAATCTTCATGACTTGCTATATCTAATATTCCTACTCTTTCTACCAATCCTTCTGAAGAGACATTATAATTGACCTTTGCAAAAGAGAATTAAATTGATTTTGAAGAGGAAAATGAGTAAAAAACCAAAAGGTACCAAAATAATATTTCCATGTTTATTGGAGACCTCCTTAACACCTCTACCACAATTCATGGTGTCTTTTCCTCCTCTACCTCAAATGGAAACCACAGCAAGTCCTTTATTATCTTTTTAACTCTTTGATTTATCAAGTAACTATAGTTTTTATTTTATAACCTTAAAAATTGAAGATGATTTTTATAAATTCAAAAAAAGGATTGTATATACTAGTAGACCTTTGAACTTGAATTTGGTCATTAAGTTTTGAATCAAATGGGTTTTTAGATGGATTTATAGTTTAGAAGTGGGTGAAGTTTATCACCTTTAGATATGAATTGTACAGAGATGTTAAACTTCTTCTTTACTATTATGGAGGTGAATAAAAACTATACATTGATTATTTTTTATGTGTATAAAAAGAAAGTGAAAATACTCCTAAAGTGACTATAAATTATTTGGATTTGCTATTAAAGGGTGGAAATGTTGATTGCAATGATTTATGGAATTTAAGAAAGTTTACTATTTAAAAGCAAATAGAAATAATGTTTGAAAGTCAATTTGACTTCTGTGAGGAAAATGTTAACATTAAGAAATCATTTAAAACTTGTTCATTACTTATTTAGTCTAGGATAATACAAAGAACTATAAGTTATAATATCAATCATAAAGGTGGACATTACAATTACTTAACTTTTCTTGACATGTGTTTGTCGACTTATCTTTTGAAGAATGAAAAATTTAGATTGCCAAAGTATTTATAAGAGTGATTGAAAGGGGTAAAAAATAGAAAGTGAGAAAATTTTCATATAAAATGCACTTGAGCAATCGTCTCTTGAAGTTAAGTATTCCAACAACTAGAAGGCCCTTTTAATACTTTAGTGTGGGTCAATTCATTAATACAATCACTCTTTTAAATAGATGCATTTAGTTCAAAGTGAAAGGAAATAGTCTCTACCATTAAAGAAACCAAGATCCAACTTAAATACTTTTAGCATAGAGTTTACCCCAATAGGTCCGTTAACTCCTCCCCAAGCCTTCATTGATGCGTTCACTGATGTCAATGTGTCTACCTTACTTAGATAAGCTAATAAGCTTAAAGAGAACTTGAATGGACCTAGGGATGATATAAATAAGATTTGAGTAGAGACTTAGGATCATATAAAGGAATTGAGAGAGAACTTTGTATCTACTCTTGGCATACTAAAAAAAGTTAGTCCATTTGAAGTGAGCTCCAAGAAAAGGATGCAATAAAGTTTTGTTTTAGGGTTTTTTTTTTTTAATGATGTCAAAAAAGGAAAGAGATGATTAATGACTTTGTTGATCCTTAAGAGATATAGATTTTTAATGCATTATTTTTGGATAACTATACTTAATTGATATTTTACTTCTTTATACTTTAATACTTTATCATATTAATAATTGAATATTTGCTTTGATACTTGCTTGTGTTTATTGATTGATAAATGCTTTATCAGTCCAATACTTATAGAGTTTATTAGTGAATTAATGTAAATTGCTTTCATTGCATTAACAAGGGAGGAGCACACATTTATAGGGAGATATTGCATCTTGTTTATCTATTTCCCCTATCAATTAAATCATGATGATTATCATGGAAAAAGGCTAGATTGTTAAGAATATTAGAATCGTGTGTTATATATTATTCTTTTATATTTTGAGGTATTTCTTATACTTAATTGATGTTAATTTATTCAAATATATTTTTATATTTTTACTTTCTTGATAGGTAAACATATAAACTTTATTTAGGAAGATATTATCTTGATTTAAGCTTTTTATAATAAGATTTTTTAATTTTAAATTTGAATTGAGCTAAGTCTTACAAAGATCATGTTTTCTAATAACTCTTTATTTTAAGTAATATATTGATTGAAATCTTTAAGAAAAATAGAAAGAATCATGAAGAATTAAAGTTGATACAAAATTCAGATTAATCGACCTATGTCATCAACCAAACAACTTGATTAAAAGAGAAAAGAAGCAAAAAAGAAACAAAAGATTTAGATTGATCAATTAAACTAATGCCTGTGATCAATTAGACACCAAGAAGGTTTAATGCTATAAAGAGAAAATGTTACAAAAATTTCAAATTAAACAACCTAATTGTAGTTAGGTATAATTAAAGGTAACTGAAAAGCTAAAAGTTTCAAATTAAAAAGTTCAAAAAAATTCAATTAAGTTAACCAAACTATGTTAATGGTTAATTAATGGGACTAAAGAGATTAAAGCATAGAAACTAAAAAAGTTATAGAGATTTAAGCAAGTTAATTAGTCTAAGTATTACAATCAATTGATACCTTAAAGTTAATGTTTTTTGTTTTTATAATTGATATTTTATATGAAATAAAACAATAATGTCTAATAATTAGTTTTTTTATTTTGGTTTATACAAAAGTTTGAGAAACTTTTTTATGTAAGACCATGTAAGACCTTAAATATTTTATTTTGAGTTTTAGTGTAAGATCAAAAAGAAAAGTGGAAAAAGTGATCAATAGTGAAAAGATCAAAGTGTAAGGGCTTAAAAAGCAATTTTGACATAAGATACATCATGAAAATTATTCTCATACAGTCTTACAAAATATGTTGTAATATTTATTTTATAATTTATTTATTTATTTTATAATATTTTAATTTAATTAAGAATTTTACCTAAATATATGAATTGTTTAGGAATTCTTTTTTTTTCCAAATTTTTTTCTTATTTGATTAGATATTTTCCTAATTAGTCATCAAAGGATTTTTCTAATTAGTTAGATGATTTTAATTAGAAATACATGCATAATCTTAAAAGTTAAAATCATCTAGTATACATGTATAATCCTAAGAGTTAAAATCATCTAGTATTCCAATATCTTAGTATTATGATATCTTAGTAAATTATAAATGAAAATTCTCTTTTAAGAGTTATTATCTTCTTTAGTAGATTTAAAAAAAATTTTAAAAGTTCAATTAAGTATTGACTTTTGGTATCCCTCTTTCCCATGCCTCTATCCCACGTCAAGTGGTATCAAAGTAGGTTTGATTTGTGTTAATATCATCTTATAAAGTCCGAAGTAATCTTTTTAATGATAATAATTGCAAAGGAAAGACTTTATCTAGAGTAATTTTACAATATCATGAATGCAACAGATCTTATATTAGAGATGTCACTCTCAATTAGTCTATTCATATATATATTCCTTATTTCAAAGATATTCTTTTCTTTGATGGAGATTTCTTTAACAAATATTGATGTTTATTTTGAATACGGTGATGCTTTTAAGGATAAGAAAATGTCTCTTACATATTGCAAACTCCAAGATGGTATAGTTAATTAATGGAACAGCATTCAATACTATTGATTTAGATATGGTATATCAAGAATTCAATCATAAGTAAATATAAGCATTCTATTAATGCTTGAATTTTATAATGATAACAAGTTTGATGACATTTTAGATTTGGTTGAAAAGCAATTCAATTTTTATTTTATTCTCATTGTAGTTATGAATCTACTTTACAATAATATTGTTAATCAAGTACCAATTCTTGATCTAAAGGAGATGAGTTAAATTGTTGATCAAAAGGAGATTCTTCAAAAAAAAAAAAAAGGCAAGATTGATTGTTAATCATGTCGTGGTTAAGCAAATTGACCGCTTATATGCTAATAAAGATTCCAATCATGAGAGCTAAGTGATCACTTTATTGACAATAGGTTTTACTAATTCAAAAGATAAGCTTATAACTCATAAACCTGAGAATCTTGCAAGTTAGAGACTAAAAAAAATTGAAGAAAAAAAAAGCTCTCGATGAATGATTAGGGTAATGGTCTTTTTCATTAACAACTTTTTAACGAGGGTTAATCCTAAGGTCTATGGAAAATTCTCCAATGTTAAAAGAATATTATTGATGTATTCATCCTCAATAAGACCAATAAGATTAAGAAGAGATTTATATTTGTGAAATTTAAGAAAAAGCAAGATGTAATTGACATTACCCACTAGTGTTAAAATACCCACTATTTTAACACTAAGGAGGGGTCTAGCTTGCCACTTACCTTAAACCAAGACATCAAGTTGGGTCTGGTAAATGGAATAGGTTAAAAGGGATCTATAAGGTATATTCAAATCCTAATTAAACTGTAGTAAGCAATAATTTGGCCAAAACCTTCAAAGAGTCCTTGTCAATGGCATAGATGATAGGTCAAAATTTATTTCTAGTATGACTTTAGTTATGTCCTCATATTATACTAAGGAAGAAGACATCAAATGGCTCTGTCGCAACACTGTGAGCATTGTCCAAAACCCAAAAAAAGTCAAGAATTTATAAATTTAATTATAAATAAGGTGGATTTTTTTCTTTTAAAGCCATGATGTTGGGTCGATCGGTGGTTTTATTGACCTTCAATTCTAAAGATGAGATAAGGGATATGTTGGCAAATAGGAAAGAATGAATATAGTTCATTTTCAATGTTTAACTCCTTAGACCTTAAATTAGGAGGGTTTAGGTAATCCTGTGTTGGTTTCAGTAAAAGGATTACCCCTTTAAAAGTAAAATAGTGAATTTATGGAAAAACTTGGGGGTTATTGAAGGAGTTTTTTTGAATTAGATATGCAATTAAGACTAAATGATGACTTAAAAAAGGGTACGAAGATTCCATTGGTGATAGTCATAAATATAAACAATTAGGTATTTTTCTTAAAACTATGTTATGAGCTAATAATAGCAAATTAAGATCTAAAATGATAGGTGGAATTAAAAGAAATAAGGCCTCAAGGTAAGAGTGTTGCATTGAGGACAAAAAGACAATTGTCACTGATAAATGAGTTTGATAAAAGGTTCATCGTATCCAAAATCTGCCATCAATTCCAATTAGAGGCATATGATGAAGACTTCTATCACACACTATCGTTGACATGAAGAAAGGATAGGGCGACTCCAATTATTGACATATGTATAGTTATGGTTAAGGAGGCATTTGATTATTTAGGGGAGGCACTAGTAGAAACAAACAAAAAGGAGAGTACTTTTCAAATTAAAAATAAAAAAGACACTAATTTGAATATAAATTTTAGGCTAAACAGGCCAATGAATTTTTTGGGGTAAGCCATAAAAAATAGCTATATAAGGTGTGAATTAAATTTAAAGGAATTCATGGGTTTCTAAATTAACATTAAGAGACCTTCATTGGTAAAGTCACAAAAAAGGAAGAGTAAGGACCTATATTTAATAAAGGAGGTTTCCCAAATAGCTATGATTGAATGCTAGGTTATGGGAAATTACTAGAGGAGGTCTTGCCACATTGGTCAACTCTATGATTAATGTGTCATTATCTTAGAAAGGATCTTTGGCAGTAACAATATCAGAGTGTGATAGTGTAATAGCTAAACTAATCACCTTTATAGTTGTTGCCCTATTATAAAAGAAAGGAAAAGGTATGACAAGTAAGATATAGGGGGGAAAATGCTAGTTAGGGTAAATTAGAAATTATTGAAAAAATCTATACTTGAAATTTAAATGCTAACTAGGAAAAGATTTTCAAAAGAAGTCCAAATTTTTTATGATCATATTTGATTTCGTAACAAAGTATTATGTATGAAAGCTAATTAGGTGATTGAAATTGGCAAACTAATAGGGTTAAAGATGGTTGAAAATAAAGAAGACATCATTAAATGATTATCTATGAAAGAAAAAACAAATGGTAAATATCTATATCATCCCTATATACTTTATAAGGATTTTATTTTATTTATAATTATGAGTATCATTAATGTTAGAAAGCTCAATAAGTCTATTAAGATGAACTTTATTAAATATCATTACAAGCTAATAAAAAAGGATGTGACGCTTTTTTCATATAATTTTTATAATAATGGGAAACTCTATAAGTCATTAAATTCCTTTTTTTTATTATACTAATACTTAAGATGGATGGAGTAATGTTAATCAACCAGTTTTGATCAATTTCTCCGATGGGTTGCATTTATAAAATCCTAGCAAAAGTGTTGGTTAATAGACTTAAATTGGTGATTGGAAAGATCAGTGAGGAACTTTAATCAGTATTCATCAGAGGAAATTACATTTTAAATAATGTGTTGATAGCAAATAAGAAAATTAAGGAAATGAAGAAAAGGAAAAAAGGAAGGGTTAACATAAAGATTGATTTTAAGAAGACATATGATACTATTAAATGGGGCTTCTTAGATGATGTCATAAAAAATTTGAAATTTAGAGACAGATAGAAGCACTGGATTTAAAAGTGTATCTTAACCTCAGATATGTCTATATTGGTTAATGGTATTCTTACTCAACAATTTTGAATGGCTAAAGGCTTATGATAGGGTTACCCTCTTTTGCCTTTTTTGTTTTTATTTGTAATCGAAAGTCTCAATTCCTTGTTCAAAAAGGGAATATAATTAAGACTTATTAAAGAATTTGATATTGGTAAAGGTATTAAATTAGCTTACTTATAGTTTGCAAATGATATAATTATATTAAGCAAAGTCGATGACGAGTCTATAAAGAATTGCAAAAGGGTACTTTCGATGTTTTTAGTGTTGTGTTAGGCTAAAAATTAATCATGCTAAAACTATTATTTATAGGGTCAGAGTGAGTGATGTCATATTTATGCAATGGGCTAGGTTTTGGAGATATAAAGTTAGGCTTTTCCCATAAGATATTTAGAACTTTTTTATAAGTAATCCGAGAGCAAAAGGACTATGAGATCTAATTATCCATAAGATGGAAATTAGGTTAGCAAAGTGGAAATCTAGATTCCTTTCTAAAGTTAAATGACTGGTACTTATCAAAACTAGCCTTATATCATTTCTCATTTCCTATATGTCTTTATTTAAAATGTCCACGTGTGTGAAGGACTAAATTGAACAAATACAACATTCTTTTTTCTACAAAGATAAGAATGGTTAAAAGAAGATTCATCATGGAGGATAAGGCCTTATGTGTTAGAAAAAAATCACATAGTGGATTGGGCATTAACAAATTAAGAGATAATAATTTGGGTCTTTTAACAAAATGACTCTAGAGGGTGGAAGATTGTAATCATATGACGCAGATAAAGATTCTTGAAGCACGATATAAAGACCATCATTACTAACTATAAGAGTAGTCTACTAAGTGGCACCAAATGTCCTTGTTGTGGTGTAGTATATACTTTAGGATATAATAAAACAAAAGGTCTTTAGTTGTCATAAAATGCAAACTTCAAATTTCTTATTGGAGAAGGCAATATAGTATAACAACAATAACACTATATTGCTCAAACAAAATTTCTTGTCCAAAAGATTTCTTTTTGCTTGAGAGTATATACACCCCACTTTACCATTAACACAAAATTCACATAGTAATTTATGCTTTTCTAAAATATGAGACGGTTCAAGAGAATATTGAATGAATAAGAAAATAAATTTCTTTCTTGTAGGTTTTAAAGTCAATTTCTTAGACAAAAGAAAATTTTGATTAAAATTTGAACTCAAGGCCTTCAATTAAAAAAAAAAAAAAAAAAAGAGGATTTATGAAATAAGAGACATTTATTCTTTTTGTGTTGTCACTATGGTCTAATAAACCTTTACACGGGGCAAAAACACAAAATGATATTAATAATGTTAACAATATTTTTGTTCACTTTTTCTTGGCATAATAATTCATATGACATTTTTTTAAGTTTCATTTGCTATAATAGAGTTTGTATGAAAAATTAAAATATAATAATAATAATAATAATAATAATAATAATAATGATCCAAATTGATGAATAATCTCTTATAGTCTTACATTTATTTAAGAGTTTAAACGTGTAAATGGAGAATTTTAAAATTATTATAAATTGAGTTGAATTTTTATTTTTAAAAAATGTGAAATTTTTATATTTTTTAATACGTCTTTTCAACACATCTTAGACCTGATTAGGTTCGTTTAGATACAGAAAGTTCCTATTATGCTAGTCTTATAATTTAAGAGGTCATTGAAAGTGGAAATTCTCATTTGCATTTACGAGAATATGATTCATAATTTCTGCGGACTCTCTTGCCGACACTAAATTCGTTAAGCTGGACTCCATATCTGCTGAGTATTTGACTAAGATACAGCAGACTTGAAATTGGACGTTTGATTGAGCATTTGACTAAGATGCCGACGGATACGGTGGAGTCCACAGAAAATGCCTATCAAGCACCTGCGGCCAATCTCTTGCGGCCGACTGGTTATCTAGAAGGGACGATCATCATTTTAGGATCTTTACGCCTATGGATATGGCCAATTTAAGTAGAAGCAATTACTCTTTTTTTTTTTTGGTTCTCTTATTGGTGGATCTAATTAGCTACCTAAAATCAATATCCAATTTGATTTGTATCGTTTTTAGCTCTTCGTCTCTTAAATAAATAGTACGATCACATTTGTGGTGGAAAATGGCTAGCTTGTTACTTGCGGCATGCCATAGGCCACATCAACACGTACAACCACATTTTGGCATTTGCTTTTCTCAGACTTGCTAATCTTTCTTGACCGTCGGCGGCAAAAGCTCGATGGTTGGCTACCAGAACAAAGGGGGCCGCAGCTCTGACCCACCAAGCGATCTGGATAGAATAAGACAAAAAGACACTCGTTCGTTTCCGTGTTTCTGAACAGCGTTGCATGTCTTTGACAAAAACACGGACAAAGGGACACCGCTTGTTTTTTCTGCATGTTATACACGTTTTGAATGACCTGGAAATTGATGCCACGACGAGACACCAAAGAAGCCTAAGTCATCTTAGTACCCCGAACGTACACGCTGTACAGCGTGAGTCCTCTCATCGGGGGGCTGGCAGTTTTATTAATTTTTAGCCGCCACGTACTGCCCTGCGACGAGGAGGTTGAGAATGATACTCGATCTCGAGATTGGAGTTCTTCTGAATCTATTCTACAAAATAAGTGGGACTACAGTAGCAGTAAACCACCTCCCCTCAATTCCCATAAGATATAGGTTAAGAGTGTAAAGCACCTTTTAACGTCTAACCCAAGTGAATATTTCTTTTTTTTTTTTTCTTTCTTTCTTTCTTTTATTGGTGGATCTAATTGGCTAATCAAAATCTATATCCAATTTGATTCGTGGGTATCGCCTCTTTGTCTCTTAAATCTGTACTACATTCTGCCTAGCGCATTGAAATGAAAGTTCTAATTTGTGATGGGAAAATGACTAGCTCGTTACTTAGCCTCCCGTTATAAGCCACATCAACATGCACACCACATCTTGACACTCGCTTTTCTCGAATTTATAGTTTCTTTTCCTGGTTTTTAGGGTCAAATTTTGATGGTTAGGTAATAGAGCTTTTCTTTCTAATTGTCGAGTTATTTTTTCCGAATGCATGTCCTGACTTCTTCCTGTACAAACATTGTATTACCTGAATTCTATGATAGCCGCCGCACTTGATTCTTCAATGTACCCTAATTGTCGTGTCCAAAACAAACACTGTTATCAGATCGATTATGCATTCCCATGCTTATTTATAACTATATATTCTCTTTTGTACAACTCATCCCACAGCCAGCTGACTTTGCAGAGATCCGTTGGTTATTCAACAGTGTGAAAATTGTCTGAGATGAACTTATTTAGTCCCTTTTTTTTTTCTTTTTTTTCGTATTAACTATAATTAGGAACACACAACAGAATAAATAAGTAACTCTATTTTTTTGTTTTTTCATAAATTTATCTCTCTGCTCCCAAGAATTTTCCCTGGTTTTTAATATTGATGTCTAGAGTCTTACCAGGGAACATGACACGAAATGCTGCCCGCTTGTTTTGACACATTTGTACCTCCAAGTTGTACTTCCACATGTCCTGCCGTATTTTTCAATGTGACAGAAGAAGTCTAAGCAAACAACAAAATTACAACCATTAATCACGCAAACCAAAGCAACCTGTTTGAGCAAAACTTTTCTTAATTCCGTAGCTTCGAAGGAATTGAGCTTCCTCCCCCCCCCCCCCAAAAAAAATCTTTGAAGGACTTAAAAGTGCATCAATTTTGCTGAACCAAAATAGTTTGATTGTTACAACATTCACAGAGAAATTTCATTACATGATACAATTAATTTAATACTTACATTACTATTACTATTAGGTATATATTTATAATTTTTATTATTAATTATAGTATATATGTAAAAAATTAAAAATATTCAATCAATAGTTATAAGAAAAAATCTCTGCAACCACAAAAAATTAATGGCCGCGAGTTTGTCATAAAGAATTTTTATACAACATATAAAATAGTACATATCTAATATTAATATTTTATATATAATATAAAACGTTTTGGGTGTTACATAAAAATTTTTTATAGTCACTTATAATCATTATTTTTGTAATCATCTAGGGCACGAAGCAATTATCCTTTAAGCCCAGATTATTGTCTAAAATTTCGGAGTATACCGCCGTGCTGATGCAAATTACACAATGATTTGCATTGATGCATTGATTTGGAACTCTCGGCTACTTTGTTAGGCCCAATTATTACTTATCAGACTTTGTGCCACTCGCAACTCGCAATAAAACTATTTCATAATTTTTTATTTTTTTATTTTTTTGGGTTGGAGGAGGAGGGAATTTTTTTTTTACGAATAATTTAACCTTATATCTCACCCTAAACTTTAAATTTTAACCCTTAGTTACCCTATTTCGGATATGAGTAGATGTTATATATGAAGTCATTTCTTATTTCAAGCAGTCCATATATAAAATTCTGATTCTCAAAATTTTAATTTATTCCAATTTAGCATTGCGATTTCCAACTCCCTTGTAATTGTTACAGAAAACATGCATGTATCCTACAGCGTTAACTTTATATTTGTTTCAAAATAAAAATTAGAGATGTTTTTTATTTATTTAATAATTCTGAAAAAATATTTTTCATAAAAAATACATTAAAAATCTCATACTATTATAGTTATCTTTTAATAAAAAAGATAATGTAAGAAAATATTATTTCATAATAAAATAATTTTACATAAGGAACAAATTTTTTGAATATTTAATTTTAATAATAAAATTTATAATTGAGTGTATTATATTTTATCCTTATTAATGTACCAACTAATAGGTATGAATGCTCTAAGTACATGTAACATGATGATACTCAGAGATGACAAAAACTGATCCTACGGATAAATAGAAATTCTTGGCGATGATCTTCTATCGAAAATGCCAAATTGGTGTCAACTACCCGATGACATAGCGTCACTGATCTTGAAAAGGCTCCGAAATCTCCTCGATTGTGTCAAATTTTGGAGCATCTGCAGGTCACGGAGATCGTGCACTCCCAGATACGGAACCCTTCCATTGAGGGTTGGTTAGTCGTCGTCGAGCCGCCATCGTCCATCCATTAAACAAACCCCATTACAGGAGCCAAGCAACCGCTCCCTTCTATCAAAAACTACAACTGAATGGAGCGAAAGACTATTCAAAGGCAAAAAGATCTTCCTCAGACATACTTTCGTGGGCCAGGAGTGTACAAAAAGCTGCGTTATACTTGTAGGGAGACCTCGCAATGCTACGTTATTATCCTCTTCAGGAATTGGAGAAAGGTCACTTTTTGCAAGATTGGAGACAAAGCTTGGAATTGTGTAGAGATTCCTCGTAATAATAAGGAAGGGGACAGAGGACATGGTTTTTTGAGTGATGCTGTCTACTTGTAAGGGAATGTTTTATATTTTGAGCAATGAGCTTGGAAAGTTGTATGCTTTTTATTCATATTGCTCTTCGCCCAGGCTGTCTGAAATAGTCAGCTACCAGCTCCAAAAAATGACACGTCTGCAATACGGATGCTACCACTTGGCGGAACTGGAAGGACAGTTGCTACTCATTTTCCGGGATTATCTCCCTGTCCTTGGGGATGAATGACCCAAGGACAGTTGCTACTCATTTTCCAGTTGCTACTCATTGAAATTTGAGGTATATAAGCTGGATATGCAGTACAATAATTGGGTTGCAACAAGATGTCTGGGTGAATATGCATTGTTTCTTGGGTCTCATTAATCATCTTATATGTCGGAGTTGGATGTGGCGGGCATCAGAGCAAACCTTATATGTTTCTTACATCCATGGTGTTTTCCTGACTTAGAGATCTTCTGGGTAGAGAACTCCAGAATTGAGCCATTCAATTTCAATGTCAGACCTAGGAGGCTACGCAGGTTCTGGTTCACCCCCATTCCATGGTGAAGTTGAACTTTTTGCATCTGAGGTATAAAGTCTAAAACAGTTTATTGGTTTAGCATAGCTGGTGATAAACCTCAAAACCACATATATATATATATATATATATATATACAGATAGCCCTGTTTTCTTTGTTCTTTTTTGTCAAGCAAATATATAAAAACGAAGGCTGTACTCTCACAGCGTGGGTATTGGGGATTTAGATATAGACAACCTTACTTTCCTTTCACAAAGAGATTATTTCGCAACTTGAATCTACCACTTATAGGTTATAATAGAGTAAACTTATCTTTATATTTTGTCAACCTTAGATATATATATATATATGTAAACCAAAATGTGGACAGAATTTGGAAGTGGAATTGGATTGTGATTATGAAAGTTTGAAGTTTTTCTGTGTGAGGGAAAAGGCCATATAACCGAACTGAGCCAAGTTAAGAGAAATCTAAGTCTTATTTCCACGGACCTAAAGGAAAAGGACGCAGACCATAGCCTTCATGAACTGATCCACAAGCACCATGTAACTTCAGCTGAAAATGATCAAAGCAATGGGACTGAGAATTTTCAACCTGCAAACTGCAACAAGAAGAAGAACAGGAAGAAGGAGCAAGAAGAACAAGACAAAAAAAAAAAAAAAAAAAAATGAGACATAAGTAAAGAACTCGGTTAATCCAATGCTGAGAAGCAATATTTTATCTAGTCGAGATTGGTTTTAGATATGACAATAAAAGCAGTTCAGTAACCATTTTGATTAGTACAGTTGAATTTGGTTTCATTTAAACCCCAAAATGTGGTAAGACATTTCATTATAGTTGCTAGTGTCCAGTGATATTGTTATTTCTGTCATGTTTACCTTGCACCCCATGGTCTAACTACCATTGTGAGGAAAGGAATTGCAGTGCAAGTTTCCGAGGTTGGTGCCTAACAACGGACAATGAAAATAAAGAGCATGCAGCAGTAACAAGAGAAAATAACTTAATGAGAGGAGAGCATGGAGTAACCATAATTACAGATGTGCAGTCATCAAAATGAGGCCAGAGATTCAAAAATTAATTGCCAAATTACACAACATCAAAATGACAACTAGTTCGGTGAAGATGATTGGAATGCTGAAGTGTGTTCAAAAATAAAAATGGCTCAAGTGTCAATTTCTTTGACATTCTTAACGCTGTTAGTTAATTCCCCTTCAAATTCCAAATAAATATATCCATTTCTCATTTATACTCATAGAGTTGTTGGAAGATAGTATATGATAGATTGTGATGCAAACTATTCCAAAAATATGATACGCTATAACTAGTACGGTACATTTCCAGCGGCAAAGAGTTTTACGAAGAGCTACTGTTTCTATTTTCCTTTGGGGCTTGCATATTTTAGTCATTCTAAATGGTTTACTTCTTCTTCTTTTTTTTTTTCCTTCCTATCTTTAGATGAACATCTGAAGTCGCAAGTTAAAATGCAAGGCACTTTGAGAAGTATTTGCTATAGTTGAGCTTTTTGTTTAGATTAAATATAATTCCATTTATTTCCATTCGTCATATTTTGCTTATACTTGCTGTAGTGGCCACACAACGAGGCCGCTTGGTCAACAGTGTTAAAATGGACACTTTAAACCTCATCTCTACATGTTAAATGGATAATTTGTTGACACATTTGTGCATACAGCAATGGGTGAATTCTAGATTAGATCCTAAAGATGTTAGGAGTTAGTGGAGTGTGTCTGCACGGTGTAGCCTAGATTCATGCCTTACATCAGTCTCTTCCGTCAACGTCAAAAACATTGTTTAGGTACTGAGCTTGTAATTGATATGCTAGGAGGATTTTGATTTGCTTCTTGTCTTCAGTCAATTCACAGCCTGACCAGGGAGGAAACTACATTGGTTGGAGATGGTCTCATATGCTGCCAACCATCGCCAATCATCCCGCTAGAAATTGCCTCTCATGTGCTTGAATTGTTGATTTGTGTTGCTTCTCCATAACACATTATCAATCGTGACGGCTCAAAATAGATCAGAATGCAGAAAATATGGCCCGCATGACCTTTTGACTCCGTTAGTAAAATCACAATTATGAAATAGGTTTACCGCTGTCTGGTGGAATATGAATACGACGTAAAAAGGTATCGACAGTGCAGACCTAACACCATAAAGTAATGAATTGTGATTAATTCATCGAGGAAATTAAATTTGAAAAGTGAAGAGAATAACCTCAAACAGAAAATTATTTGGCAGATTTAACTCATTTCTTACATGGTAGATTTGGTCGGCCAAAGTATCGCTTGGCATTAAACACTAAACTTCATACAAAAGTATATGATCCAAATCTAAAATTCATTGATCAATCGTTAAATGTATAGAAGTGCTTTACAGTTGATAATTATTTGCTATTGTACAGCTCAGGCCCCTTCAATCATTTTGCCTCGCCGGAAAAATGCTTCTAGTCCATATTCAGCAACCGCATCATACTCGAGAAACATGCTTCGAAAGTCTTCACCATCTCACCTGGTATGATCTCTTGTTTCCAGCGGCATGGACCATAATGAATGCTAATTGCAGCCACCCGTCCAATTGGGTCGCAGAATACTGATGAGCAAAGGATGGCATTGCCTCGTTGTCTACAACGTGGTTCATCTTTGTGCGCCTGAACCACTTCAGAACCACACCAAGGCCGAATGCACTTGTGCCCAGTCGAGGAGAGCACTAAACTTTTGTTGAAGGCCATGAACATGAAACACACAAGTCAACAGCTATTGAATTCCTAAAATCCAGGAAGAACATTCTCGAAGGAGTTGAAACTTCTGTCGAGTAGCTACATTTAAAAAAATATGCATTTTACGTTGGAATTCAGACACATCTTCCTTGCATCTATATGACCCGCCACATGTGCATTGCTCTGCTAGATGCGCTGCTTTAACCTGGTTGCACCTAAGACATGCCAGATCTTGCAAATGATAGAGACGTTCTCTCTGCCTTACAATTTGAAAAAGAGCATTTTCCATCATCTCCCGGTCATATGGCTGGCCACATTGAGGCACGGCACAACGCCACTCCTGAGCCAGCATTGTTGAGTCCTGGCACAAGTCCAGGTCTCTGCAGTCATTGCAGTAGCTGTCCAATCATATGATAAGATTAAATGAAAAATATGAACAACTCAAGGTTTTAAAATAACAAAAGCTTCTGAATATATAGATGAAAATTTTATCTAAATGAAGTTGAGTTCAATGAATAGCACATTTAAGCAATTGTTATAACCAAAAACAAAAATTACAACCCAAAAACGAAACATAGCGTCCAAAGAATTATGTTGATTAAATAATTTCGAACAGGAAGATTATCTGAGTCATGTGCTTCCATTACTGCCTTAGTAAATTGGAGTTTTTGGCTTCCCCTTTTTGGTATTGACATTGGGCATTATCCAAAATTATGGTCAAGGTAAAAACCATCATATTAAAAACAGGGCATTGGTTTATCCTGTTCCAAACCTAGATCACTTTGGAGACAGTTGAAAGGTGAATTCAAGTCTGTGTGTAGCAAAAGCCTTAAAAGGGAAGACTTTGTTCCTCCTGTTTCAAACTTGGAACACATGTTGACTCGTGAACTGACATAAGATATTGTCTAGCTCATATTCTTTTACTGGGCTAAGTAAACATCTATTTTAATTACTGCACCTGCAGATCACATTAGGCAAGACAAAAGAAGGCCAGGGGCCACGAAGCTCAGCTTCTGGAGCAAACTCCCTCACACGTAAATACTTCAACAGATTCCTTCTCATCACCTGTAACAGGATAACAAACATGAAAATCATCACATCACTTGCTAGGAAACACCTGTTCCAATTATAGCCATATAAGGCTTCAAACATGACATAAAGTTCACCTAGAACAAGAATAATCTTGAAAATGATAATGTGAAAGTATAGCCAGTGAGAGGAAACAGTAGTGCTTGTTTGATTACATTGTTGTTTTCTGTTAGATTTTTTAATGTAGACAACAAAAAACATCTTTGACATATGCCTTTCGTTTTTCTGTTTTTTTAAATATGAAAGTGATTTTTGAGGAAAATAAAAAAAAAAAAGAAGAAAAATCACATAATCAAGTTCTTTTGAATTAATTTTTGTTTTTCACGTATACCAGTGTTTGTTCTCTCTCTCTCTCTGCTTTCTCTATGCTCTTTCCACTCTCATCTCAACTCACTCTGCTCTCTCTCTCTCTCTCTCTATATATATATATATATATATACTTTTACTTTTCTCTCCACTATGAAATATATACTAACAATAATTATTGAAAGATATTGCTAGAAAAAAGTAGTTATCAAACAGGCAATAAGTAGATAACATGGTGTCCCTGCTCGTTAGAGATTCTGATGCTAGGATTTTTCCATTAAAGAAAATAGATTACCAGAACTTCATGCTGCACATTATGGTCAAGGGCGAGAACAGCACAGACATGCTTAATGAACTCCAGGGAAGGATCCACTATGTGGACATTCCCAGCAGGTTGTGGGATGCCGCGTGAAACTTCTTGGTCATTCTCAGATTTGTTCAGCCCCTTTCCATGAAGAACAGTATCACGAACAACTCCCAGAATTTTGTCTGTGAAGCAAGTGCTGATCTGTGCACAAAGAAACCAAACAGAATTGAGTTTAGAACTTAACACAATGACTTCAAGAACATACAACCTTCAGCAGCTTGAAAACCATCAAATACCTGCCCTTTGAGATATTCCACCATATGTGAGTCAAAAGTGTCAGCAGCAGCAACAGTGATAGATGGAGTGCATGAATTGCCATCTCTCAATGATGTTCTGATTGCAATTTGCTTTTGAGCATAATCCCAGGGAATAAACATGAATTCTGAGACAACTAAAACAAAATGATCCTACAAAGAACCCAGAACATTAGTCATAAAATATGCAAACTAATAAGCAAGAAAATGAAATATTGAACAATATCAGAAGAGAATATTCCATGACCTAAAAAATTTTGGCAATGTTTTGATTGACCAAAGCAAAACCTAGATTATTAGTCAGCCAATATGCTTTCTCTTTATGCAAGTATAATCGGCTATACAACTGCACAGAAAATATACCTGAATTTTTTTGGGTAGATACTCAGAAATATTCCAACTTGACACAATATCCACTTGTGATTTTTCTCTTTGGGAATGATCTCCTTGTGATGCATTCTGCAATCTGTCATCAGCTCTTGCTGGAATTCCACCATAGTTGTACTATCATACAAAAGCAAAGTAAGAATTAGCTAATAGGAACATATAATGAAAATCCATCCCCCACCCTCCCAAAAAAGACAAACATTTTACTGTTGATGTATTCTTTATTCCACTGACAAGCATAACCTTCACTAGTTATTTTTATCATTCATTGGCATCAATTTAATAGAGGCACAAAAGATTAAACCATTAATATACTCAATCAGCAAATGAAACATTAGTTTCAATACTGGAAGTACCTTGACAGTTTAATACATGAGAAGTTTATCTTGCTTCCATAATATTACAAACAAAAAAAGAAAAAAGAAAAAAATATATTTATTATTTTCTTATTCCCTTGTGTTCAAGTTATGCAAAAATTAATTGTAACTTATGAGGCATTTTTATCCATAATTATATTAATTGCAAACTTTCTTATGTAATTAAGTTCATAATTTAGTAATGCATAGTTCTCATACCTACATGCAGATATTGATGTTATTCAATAATCAAAACTCTATTTTACATTATTTAGATTTTCAGCATTCAGTTCTGTAATGCACAAAAGGGGCCAACAATACTCAATTTTCAATTGTAAAATACATACATTCATTGCTCATGTGCAACATACCATCACTAAAGCTGGTGACTTTCAAAAGTCCCTTGAAGCTTAATACTTTTAAACGTTGTCCTGATTGCCCAGTAATTGGTCTATCTTGTAAATATGCTCATAGTACTGCAGATATATGAACATACAAAGATTTGAACCCACCAAGACACCACATATAACTATGATTGTCCAGATCAGCTTCTCAGACTTTCTAATTTCCGTGCTTCAATTATTCATCAATTACTCACTTCAATCTGTTGCTATTAATTGTTCATTAATACAATCTGGTATTAACCAGTTGTTCATCTAGTATGGCAGGAAAGGGTTAAGTAGGTAAGATGGGGAAAAACACTATTGGGAAGTACTAAGTGCGTCAACAATACACCCATAACAGAAAAATATTTGTAGAGAACAGAACAGAGAATGGCAGAAGTGAGTAAACCTGATCCATGAAAAGGAAGGAATGCCAATACTGCAATGGCTCAAGCTCAATCCACTCGAAAAGCTCTCTAGAAAACAGGAAGCAAAAAATTAAACCAGCAGACAAAAACAAGATTTTCCTGTTAAATCATCAAAAGAACAGTTTTATAACCTGGTTTGCAAAGTCTTGAGCAAGCTATCACAGTAAACTTTGGCTGCAGAGAGACTGAGCTTTCCTGTGTCTATAATAATCTTTGAAAAATTTGCAAATATGATTATGGCACCTAATTTTCGAAATTCAGCCAAGAGCAAAGCAAACACCTTTTGCATCACCTATAAATGTAGAGATTATAAAAAATTATTGCCTAAGTAATATAAGAAAAGTGCAGTAGAAGTTAATTTGGAACTCCTTATCCATTTTCAAAATGTGGATGCCACTTCAATATAGTTTTCAAATCTAAGTGATGTTTTTCAATCTTCTAGTATTTTTTTTCTCATAAGATGGGGATTTACTGGAGTCTTGTTGACCAAAAAATTATATTTGTAGCCAAAAATACATAGGGAATCAGACTAAGAATGTCTTATTAAGAAAAAAGAGTCTCTATTTCTCCTCATGCTGATATTGCACTTACCTTGTGAAGTGTGCGGTGAAGAGCTGGATCATGTAGTTTTGACTGAGGGCTGCAACAGAAAGGGGAAAGCAATGATTATTGTCCCATTTATAGGAGCCAAGGGTAAGAAGCAGTATGACTACAACCTGCAAAGCCATCGATACAAATGTTGCAGTATTGCATCAGCAAATATGTTCCCTGATGTTACTGCATCTGAAAGGCATCTCTGGATCAGCTGTTTGAGGACCCGTACTGCAGGTTCAGATGAGGCAGCTTCATCAAAGCCACATGATTCATTATTCATCTGTGGCCCAGAGTAAACATCCTGGTCGAATCCCAACAAGGTACCACCTTCCATTTCATTCACTTGATTGCTTTTCAAAAGAGCATCTACAGCCAGGTGATGAATCTGTTCAATAATCCTTCACTTGTTATATATAGTCAGCAAACTCACTGGCAGCTCCCTACAAAAAGAAAATAAAGGAGAAGAAAGAAAATAGCAAAATGAGGAAAAAGCTTATAGACCTTCAACTCCACAGAAACTTTTCGGTAGGCTCCAGGATATGTAAGGACTGGTTGATGAACCTATTCCAAAGCAACAAGTAGCAGGTGAGTGTCCATATGGGGGGAAGGGGGAAATCCCAAGTGGCAAGAAAAAATTGTACTCCTTAGAGAGGAGCTCAAATCATAACAAAGTTAAAAATGAGACACTTGATTCCATTATCAACAAAAATAAACTTTATCAAGTCACCAATAACTTGTTTTCCTAATATTACATGTATCTGTTTGAAGCTAACCTCATCAGCAAAACATGTCAATTCTTCATCTGTGCCTCCTAGGTCGGGGATACCATTATCAGAAATCCAAAGCACCTGCTTGAATTAATAAATCAAGATGTGATTTTAAAGTTGGAGAACAATTACAAACACACACAATATTTTTCAATCAAAAATCTGGGCAATGGAGAAATAAAGTTAATGCTTTTTGGCTGCCAAGTGATTAGCTGTGGCTGTCAAGTGGTTCAACTTACTCTTTGTAAAAGTGCAAGGCTCTAAGGCAAGGAAGAAAGAAAGTTATTCTTCCAGTAGCTTACCTGTTGCTGATCGCGCAAAGTTCTTGAGAAGAAGACATCTGCTGTGTATATAAGCCAGTCGAGTTCAAAATTCCCCAGGGGTACCTGTCCCAGCATACATGAATTTTCATAGTCATCATCATGCAATAAAACATAATGGACAAATGTTATTGATTTGTCATTAAAATAGATGGGCAAAGTTTTACATGGGAATATCTTGAAAGAGAAATCCTCTCATTCAACCACTGGGATGATGCAGCACAACGTTGCATTCCAATTCTAGCAGCCGCTTGTTGCCATCCAAGGACCTGCATAATAGGGCATGAAAATTCAAAAATTTGACACTAGAATGAATTTGCCCAACTGCCCCGGTGAAGTGTAGCATGTGAAACAACAATTAGCCACCACCTGATACAGACTATCACGAGCATTGGAAGGTATTTCCAGACATGGGAAATTATTGAGAGCTGGTACATGTGACTTCATTAGATGAGGATTCGGGCATTCAGTGACAGCAAGTGTAGGTCCATGATGTTTATCTCTGTCAGCAAAAAGGAATTTATGAGACATATTTAATTGAATTTAGAAAACAAGTGGAATGGATGTATAATCATAATACAGTTAAATGATAACTTCTTTTGTGTGTGGGTGGGGGGGGGGGGAGATGCTGAAGTTGGAAGACATAAAAATGAGAAAGAAATTCCAATGTGTGTGCTACAAGAAATTTAGGCTTCCGTGCCATGCAGAAGTCTTAACTGCATAACCTTCAACAGACAACCTCTCTAATACACATTTAAGTTGGAGAAAAATAGGTATATGAGATAGACACCATATCTGAAAGGAGTAATACCTCTTTCACTAACCTCTACCAGTGGCAGAACCCTTGGGTTATCCTCCCAAACTAGATTCCACAATAATGCCACTAATACAATAACAGAAGCATCCATAACAGCTAAGGTATTTCAAACTCTATCCTTTTGTTAGATATCACATACCAAGTACCTAAATCCACAACTACAAAGAAAATCAAAAGAGTTAAGACCTGAATTCACTTATGGTTCCCTGTAGAACATTTTCAGCATCCTTAACATGTCCCACATAGTCTACCTGAAATTAGCAACATGCTAAAAGATAAACACAAGAGCTACTGCAAAGCAGATAATAATGGAAGGGAAAAAAGCTAACACTATAAAAAATTGTGTGCAACACAATTCACCTTGAAAGCAACACCAGTCCTAGGAGGTGGACAATCATTAGACAAAGCCTGGCAAGCTTCACGAAATTGTCTTTCAAGAAAAGATGGCGATAAATCCTTATTTTGGTAAGGATTAACCACCACAACAGATAATGTTCTTAGCACAGGAAAATAGACAACATATATAGCGCGTCCATCAGAAATGCTGCAGTAAGCAATAAAAGCACCAGTATCAGGTTTAAATTCAACTTCTAAATAAGCACGGTAATGAGAAGAACAGATCATGACTTTGACCATGCTCGTAGAAGCAGACTTGCATGCTTCCAAGAACTCAGCTCTTGTATGAAGAAAGATCAGCATCCAAAGTTTATGACTACCACATTTGGACTAATTGCAGACAAAAAGCAAATTCCTTGTACAATGACATACCTATGATAAAGGAAAAAGAAAGAGATTGATTGCTCCAAATAGGAACATTCTGTTGTGGTTTTCATGTGCAACTCACTCAGACTCCAGCCATCCAGGACATTTCGTTTCTTGGCTGCTTTGTCCACCTTACAGACACAACCAATCTGGAGTATAGCATTAAATTCCAATGACACCTGTGTCTCATATATCCCCTGATGAAAAATCTTCTCTTTAGTTGAAATGAAAAAGGTAGCAATAGCATTGCCAATCCATATCATCTAATAACTTTATCAATTGAGTGCTAAGACAAGTAAGCAAGCCAATATGTGTGACTTTGTTAAACCATTCCAAGAGAATTAAGAGAAATACAAGTTTGTTGGCCAGCTCAAAGAGCATCACAATAAACGGAAGAATCTTCCAATCCATACCCATATTTGTGACTGCCATCTGATTAATTGAATTAGAGGGATGCATTGAGAGCTGACATAAATGATTCTTTCACATAACTAATAACCATAATGATCAGAATCATGCAAAGTTCCAGTAACATTCATGAACTAGAATATGCTGACCTCAACTTCTGGATCTGCAAGAAGAGCTGCTAAATTTTTGCTTTCTTTCCTAAACTTTTCTTCATCTAAAACAACCTATAAAGAAAGCATGCCAAAGAAGAATAAAGACAGAGAGGGAAAAAAAAAAAAAAAAAAAGCCATCACATGGATACAGGCAACAGAAAATCACTAGCATAAATGTAACACCAAGTCTACCTGAACTAAGTTATGGCTGTGCCTTCCATGGGGAAGAGTCTTATTAACACGCCTTCCAGGAAAGTTTTCTGTTATAGGTGCTTTAGAGTTGAGGTAAAACACTCTTGGAACAGTTATAGGAACCTTAAGCATTATTGCTTCAGCAATAACCCAAGCAAAAAATTGTCCACAATGCGAGCCTGGCAATAGCTGTATTATCTGAATCATAAGGAAATTAAAATTAGCACTCATAAAATATCCACTCCCAATAGGTGCCTTGAATGAATGATAACTTCATACCTGCCAGTGGCATCTTGTTAGGACTTCTTCCTGTGTTGCAAAAAATGAACTGACACCAGTTCTACGTTGAACTGCACCATATTTTGTCAGACCACCAAGCAGCTGAGAAGCACCATTAGTACGGTTTGAAGTCCTCAAATTGTCCAATCTAACAAAATTCATAATATCACATTGTGAAACCTATTGAGACATTTGACCTATACCCTCAATAGAAGCATCCCTACAGCCATGAACATTGACACCCAGAATATCTATGGCTAATAACCTTGAATCCTGCATGTAGTAGGAGTTGCCCTCAGAGAACTCTATCTGGAAGGCTCAATGAGTATGAAATAGACATAAAGCAAGTAAAACCGTTTATCTGATGGGTAAGTGATACATATTCAAAGATTATCCTATTTCACATTTACAGGGCTCAAAGAAGATTTTCTGAGGCATCCATGGGGTGGTTATTCCATCATAAGATTGAACATTATATGAACACATTCAATTGCGTGCTCAACATAATTGAAGCATAAAACCTATCCATGTTCACATATTTGCTAGTGCTTGCCTCCCAGTACGCAACAATTGTACTTTGGGACCTATAAGTCAATGCAATAAGTAGCCACCAAATTTAGCAAACATATTAAAAATACATCTCAGGCTCTGGTACCATGTAAAACCACATCCATATTCACATGGAATAATCCAAAGCATTAAATATCATTCTATGCAGGCAATAGAGAATGCACCTTCGTCTCTTCCTCCCGTCTAGAGTAGCTTTCCATTTTCTTTTAGTTAGTTCAAGCCATCCTTGATAATCCACATTTTTGTCAATATTTTCAGCAGACAAAGCATTTTGTTGTGATGCTGAAGACTGTTTGGGCAGGCTTTCATTGCCATGAGTTTGCTGTTGTGGTTGATCGGTTTGACCAATTGCCTTCACCAGACACTTTTCATTATTGAGTTCATAACAACGAACGATTGGTCTACCGCTGTTTTTAGTGTTGCTATTATTTAGCAAGTCTTCCATATCTTCAACATTCTCCTTATCCACCAAATTGTTAATGCTATTAGCAGCATTACTTTTCTTTCTTGATGAATCATCCCTATTGAATAAGCCGAAAATATCTGCCAATTTCTGTTGACGAAATCTGTCCTCCCTCTCACGAACCTTTTTATGCAGCCAATCAGGGTGAACTACCCTAGGAACAGGGTTTACAACCTGAAAATTTGAAATCATTTCCGGAAACCTTGAAAAGGATAAATCATATTATATAGGAAACAATGAACCAGTAACTGAACCTTTTGCATTGCAGCAGGAATCGTAATAATTTTTTGAATTGCTGAACTAAGTCGTTGTTTGTAGTAGAACCAGTCAATGATTGACCGAATGTCAATGTCTAATGAAGTTTTGCACCATTTCCGTAAATAAAACCTCATAATTTCTGCAACATGAGGGCATCTTCTTAGTGTCTAAAACATATGAAAGGGAAGCAAACCTCAGTATCATCAAGATAGAGGCTTACCAGAATCAGTTTCAAATATTGCTACAGGAACTGCACGCTCACTCACAGGTGTTCCCTGCAAATATATGATCGCAAAAATGTCCAACCACATTTGTACAAGTGTAATAAGGAATTTCGAACTTTCGACATAGGTATTCCATACACATTGGAAAAACAATTTGGAATAGCAAAGGAGATTGAAAAAACTTCGCAGAGGTTTTGGTATCAATTTAGGGTCCTGAACATGTAAGGAAGACAATTTTCTTGCAACTAATTCACTGCATGCATATGTTTCTCTCAATTTGTATTAAAATTCAATTCCACAATTTAAATGACAACTTCAACTGTTTCAAATCAACCATAGGTAGGGCAGTTAGTATTGGTGGATAAAAATGCGTCAATAGGCTTAAACAGAAAACATACACTTGGTTCACAGGCAACAATATACTGGCAGCGCAATCCTTTATCTTTAACCATTGCATCACCAAGAAAATCAGCAAGTCGCCTTGCAGTAGTAACTGCACATGACTTTTGCTCGCCATAATCAGCCAAGGACTTGCTCATTGTGCTTGATTCAGATATCAAATCAAGTAACTCACTGTCTGCAACATCAGTTCCCTGATTCTGAGCAGAAAACAAGTATAAAGAACGATAAACATTCCCATTCTTAATTATCTCCTCAACTGTTGAAACCACAAAAATCCTAGATTTCCAATAAAAAGAACAAGTAGATAAGTAGATAGAAAATCCCTACAATTAAAAAACAAAAGAATATGATAATGTAAATCAATGTTATGCAGTACTCTTACTCACATCAAGAAGGTCAAGCCAGCGGTTTGCAACTGCGGCTACAGATGAGTAACATTCTTCCAATGTTGTCCCATGGAGAAACTTGTCAAAGAGCTCAGCCTGATTAAAAAAGGTGAAAAAAAAAACTGCATTTTAATGCACAATGACAATCTCTGTTGGAATTCAAATTTTACTTGTACAGTTGAGGATAACAAAATATACATTGTGAATACATCGTGAAGGAATATGTTAGACGGTAACATCAAGTCCAAACCAGATTTCAGAAAAATTGACAGTCAACTAACAAAACATATGATAACTACAAATTTTTTTGGCATTTATACGCCTATTCAAAAAGCCAAAATGCAGTCCTGACCATAAAAAGGAGTAAAGTGCCCATGGATACAGTAGCAGGTATAGAATGCAGTTCTTCAGAGGAAAAAAAAGAAAAAAGAAAAAGAAACAAAGGTGTGCCATGCATGCACAAGTACAACACTAACACCCTCTCTGGACTAGGTTTATGTCTCAGATCCTCAGCACTTGTATCTCTGAAACATTTTAATTATATTGCACTGCAGCATCTATTGCTGTCAGCTCCTTTAAGAGCGTACCCATTCTTGCATAGTAAAAAGGAAAACTAGAAACAGACAGGCAACATGTGGAGTAAATAACTTTGTCTCAGAGGTATTATTGGGAAAAAAAGTTCCTAAACTGAAATTTATCCATGATATCAGTAGTTTGTTGTAAATTGCAAAAAGGATAACGTAATAGTAAAAAAAATGGACTGTTCCACTTTGGCCACAATGTTTAATTAAGTTGCTTCTAAAGGATAGCTTCAAAGATTGAACCACACCATGAATGTAGATGTCTACATAATTGTTTCTTTTATACTAGGAAAAGAACCAAATTTGCTTCTATGTTATCAGCAAGACACAGAATTTTCCTTTCTTTTGCTTTTGGAATATACAAAAATAATTTTCTCATGCCAAAAACATCAAAACATAAAACACCTGATATTTAAAAAGAAGAGATCAGGGAAGCACTGCAAAAGTTCCACCAACAATGCAAAAGCTGTAAAAAACATCCCATAGAAATAATGATGTCTGCATTCTCATAGTGTTTCACTTATTTTAGGTTTGCATCAAGTTTGACAATGACAGAAGCAAAACCCCCATTATTTCTTAAGTCACTAGCCCAGAAACAGTAACATGATTAGAGAAGTTTCTGAAAACTGAAGGAAGAGGATATCAATGGTTATTCATGCCATATTTTTGACATGGCAAAAATGGTTAATATTTTCCTTTGCTTAATCAATCCAGAGCACACGCTGAGTTGCATTCCCATGTCTTGACAAAGCAAAAGATAGCCTCTACATTTGCATTATAATCTCCCACCAAGAGGTTTGCACTTTTTTTCAATGTTAATGCATAAGTGATCAAAAAGAGTGCAATAAATATTTAGTATCCCAATTTTTTATTAGTAGACATTTGAGGACACAAGAATCTAAGATTTCCATTTTATATATGAATTTCTCATTAATCTGTCCATGAAAAATATGATTGATCATGGTAATTGAAAAACTGCATTCATTGAGTTCTGGGAACCCCTTAAGCTGTATATTTATAAAGCAAGGATGAAACCCAATTTTAGTGTAGAACAAATACAGCACAATGAAGCAGATAAAAGGCAATACCTGGAAGACTTTGATGAGCTTCAGCTCACCTCTGCGCTTTATCTCAAAGCCTTTAAGCTCTGCCAGCGTTCCATCATCATTGAAAACAGCATATCTCTTCTTAATCAAAATTCCTTCTTCTTTAGAAGCAGGAAGGATCATTGCCTAGTGACAATAATAAAGAATAGAGTGCCATGAAAAACAAAAATGGATGTAATTAAATATTAGATGTAATTCTAGGTTACCTTGTATGGGCCATCCACCTCAAATTCAATTGAACATTCACTGTGAGTAGCATATGTTTTGTTTACAGGGTCCACAAGCATCTGTAAGGTAATAGTTAGAGCTCTATAGATGGCTGTATCCAATGCAGAAAGGAAAAAGAAAGGAAGAAAGGAAAACCAAATTCCAGAACTGCCACAATGTAATAGCCATATATATATATATATATATATATATATCCAGACAATTCATCAAGAAGCATCTTCCTGCCAACCTGATATTGTTCATTTGTGTTGTTTCTTGCTACATCAACATTGAGCATAACACATGGATATGAGATTGTAAATTTTTTCTTCAAGTCTCTGAAATGTGCAAACAAGATCAAACATAAGATAGGCCAATTCTTTCAGAAGTTAATCAGTTGCTGTTTTACATCAAGAACTAGGGCACATGAACAATGGGGGATCAAGTAATAGTCATGACCGTGAAAGTAAGCACAAAAAGAAATGCCCTTTACCTTGTTTTAAAGGTAAAGTTCTCTGGGAAAGATCCAGGGAGAACACACCAAATACCATCAGTGTCCAGTTCAAGTGGTTTTCCAATTTTTTCAACAAGCAAGCGAGCATTCTGAATGATTTTTGCTCCTGTGTACGTAACTACACCAGCCATTTCCATTGAGTACCATCTTGCACCCCTGAAAGAAGAAAATTATTAGCATCAATCAAAAATGACAACTGTAACAACTGAATCCACATTAAGTGATCCAAGAAATGGATAGAAGACACCAACTTGCGCATGACATATCCATAGAAAGAGTTGAGGATGCATTTGTGTGCCAGTTGCAAGGAATCATAAAGAACTATCATGTCCTGCCACCATTAATAAGCAAACAAAATAGTACAGGAAATTAGATCCTGGATCATCATCAATTGATGATTTGTAAAACATTCAAATTGTTTAAAAGCATACCTGTGCTTCCTGGATCTTAATAGAATTTCCGCTTGCCTTGGCTTCGGATAACTTTCCCTTCCAAACCTTGTTAAGCCCTTTGTATTCATACCTTCTATCCCGAAAGCTAAAACCAGACACACAACATGGGATTCAGTACAAGTATGCCCATATAGTTAATAGTTTCACCTACAATTCAACCTCATGCGTTTGATGCATGCAGCACTCAAATGCATGCTTTAGGAATCAGAGCAAAATGCCAAAAACATGCCATCAACACAAATTCACAGCACACAAAACAAAGCAAATGTTGAACCAAAAAATTTGAATCAGAAAGTGAAGGGGAGAAAATCAAAATTGCACACCTGCGAACAGTGTCAACATAAAATGGGTTTTCCCTCATGCAGATCCCTGCCTCTCGAAGTTCAGTAACAGGTTTGTCAAGTACCCTCTTATATGCCTGTACCAGACACTACAAAGTAAAATAGCCAGCATTATTTAGGCAAACATTTTCAATAAAGGTAGAAACATACCTTCTGACAGTATTTCTTTAGGCGCTCTTTAAGTTTTGATTGTTGATCCACCTTAGGAAGGTCAAGAAAGAATCTTGATGACGGACCATTGGTGCCATCAACAAATTCAGACTCAATTTGCTTCTTCAAATGATAATAGTCACTGATACAGTCGGAAGCAATGGCAATGTAGAATCAAGTGTCAGCCTATTGCTGATATAAACAGAGAAGACATCAGGAAGATGATGAGGGTAAATTTAGAGGGCGGGAGGGGGGACCTTTTCTTTGCTGTATATAGCTCTCCCCGCCAAACCCATTCCAGTCTACGAAGACAAGTTTTATCTGGACGATTGAAATCACATGCAGTGCAGATCTCATCTGTTACTATAGAGGGAGGCTGAGAGTGAAAAGGAAATCTCATCACATTGATTGTCAAAATGACTTGTGGAAAGCACGGAGACAAAAAGAATAAACATGAACTGATAGGGAAGACCTTAATTTTATAGTCCAGTAGAGTGAATTTAGGTGCTATACATCGCTGACTCAATTGCAAATGCATTGCAATAATGAATAACTGGAATTACTAAAAACTTCTGATCTTATTTGCTACTGAAGCTTCTTTTGCATTAAACATGTACCTGAAGTCTGTTTGTTAAAATAATATTTGGATACATTGCAGCCACATCTAAATGGTAAATGAGAGGGCACTCTTCACGTACAGGTTCATCTCGCAGTTTCACAAGCTGCAAAAGGAGCAAGTTAAGACATACTCATATTTAATCTTAACCTTTCTTCTAGTGTACTAGCTATCAGTTTTGGATAGGGATTATTTCTCAATATGCATAGGATTCTTTTTCTTATTGAATATGTCCAGATAATTAAGTGAAGCAAATGGTTGATGACATTATGCAAACAGCACAAGCTTTTAGAGGTATGTTAGATAAACTAAGTTGAACAACCTATAGAAAGGAAAATGAAGTCTTGAAATAATGCAATTTATAACTGAGAAAATTTTAAACAACCAAAAATGCAGGATCACAATAAACAGTTTCTTTAAATACAGAAACATGCTTGAAAATGCAGTTGTGGCAAAACCAGATACCATCAGCATATAAAGAATCAAACTGATTAGTTTTTAAAATAAAACCTTGTGCTTCAAAAGAGACCATAAGCACCTTTTCCTTGATTGCATCCTTCACTGCATCATAATTGGATATCAAATCCAAGTCCATCTTGCCCTCCACTCTTATTGCATATTGCAGATCTCGATCAAGGTTTCTGATTAGTTGCTGAAATTTAAAGTGCTCCAATAAGTCACACAGAAGCTCCAATGTTAATATGATGATATTACCAAGAAACTTGTCTTGGATAAGGTCCTCCACATAAGACAATTTCTTTGCAGACACATACAATATACAGCCAGCACACTTCATAAGTTTATAGGCACATAAATATATGAACATGAACACTAGTATTTCAAGGCACAACTTGATTTTCATCAGAAGGAACAGACAATTGGTGGAACAACAAACACTTTGCTTGAGGTAATCATAAGGTACATGAATATATTCAATTTTTGAAATCTATAAAAGATCACTGAACTCCAACACTATGAAATTTCCACACCAACATCCTTACTAGTTCCTTGAATTTATTCAACTACCAGACAATAAAAGATTATTTTGAATATTTAGTTTATTACTTGATCTAAATTTGCCTTCTGTGATATCCATCTAATAGATGAGCCAAAAAACTTTATCTAGATAAGTTCACTGACTAAAGGTTAGACAAGTGAAGTATGTCAAATGTCCTCTATGATCAAGGAAAATGATTTGTTCATGCCTATAATAAAGAAGAATTTCTAAGACACAGGTAATCTTGACAAGGCTTTTTTGCAACATCTGATATAATGAGCTGCCTCAGAATTTATACTGTCCCCCTTAGATTACAAAATGCTTATAAATGAATGTCTTAAGGGCAGAATTCAATATTATCTTGAGAAGTCTGTGATATTTATATATCTGAAAAGTTACAATAAAGTCATATTATGGGAACTAGCAACTTCTACATTCTTCCAAACAATGTGCTCCCCAACCCCCATCCATTCATGATCAGAACATTAGCTCCTTAAGAATGAATTTCAGATAGCCTCTGTAGTTAACAAGAAAAAAATCTAGATCAAGTTTTAATTTAACTACAACCCCCTTACAACTCCATTGATTTGAATTTTGAACTGGATGTCCATGCTAATATATAAACTAAGAAACATTCTCATATGTTAATATCCACATTTTAGCATGTGTGATGCTCAGGGCCAAGATAACTCACATCATATGCTGATTGGTCAAGCTTAAAACTTGTTGGAAGATCCGATCTGAAAACACCACTTTCTAAACATTCCACATGGCCACCTATATATGTCTCACTCTCAAGAAGGCGATTGTTATGAAACTTCTCCAGATCAGATTGGTGTTTATTAGGGCAGATAACCTTCGCCCTGTAGGCCTGGAACAAATGCAATAATGGAGTGAAGAAAAGGAAACCTCACCCAACGAAAGACAGACAAAGACTCTGCATAAGTGTAACAAGAGATAACCTGCACCATAAGAAGCATTTCGCAAAGTGTCCCAGTGCCTTTGCGCAAAACCTCATCTGGAGTCATGGGAATTATAGTTGCAAGAGAGAAAATGAATGGATGTACATAGGTCATATACAAATAAAATGTTGCGACAGCATCGGAAACCGAATAGGAAGCCATCATCTGTCATAGATTTCCACAAGCACACGTAATGTCAGAAATGCTATGACATACAGAAAGCACCAAAGAAATGATTTTTTTTTTATGAGGTAGGGGGAGCAGGAGCTACCATCAATTTCCAGAATGCAGATGTGAAAATTTGACAATGATCATTTTTACAAAACAGAATAATGATAATTTCAGTTTTCCTGGCACAGCTTTATTCTTACATATGTTTACATTAATAAATACCTGAGGTTTTTCTTTTGCAAAGCGAACCATATCTTCTGGATTCACTTCCAATGGATCATACCCCAACTTTACTTTTGTGACAGCCTGCCGTATAAAAGAACGTAATGTCAGCTTCCACGGTGAACATGATAATGAACAAATAGGGAAGGCACTTGGTTAAGAACTTAAAATGAACATCCAATAATAGCATCTACTAGCTGAAGAGCAAATCTTTATGTCAGTAAGTTCACACTCTAAAGTGTAAACCCATGCACCTTCAAATTTTCACTGTAAGAGGTTTTCAACCAGTCAGTACAAAGTTTTCATATTCAAGAACTTCTCGGTAGTGATTCCATCTGGGATAGCAGATCAACATAAAGGATTTTCAACAGGCTGAAAGAAATGGAAAATTTCATACATTAAGCAAAATAAACCTCTATTACTTCTTTCAGAAAATCTGTGTTCATGGAAACTAGAGATTCACATATAAAAATTCAGAACAAACTTTGATAAGATTAGCAGGGCCAAATAAACATTTAAAATAATGAAGTTGAACAACCATTTTGTCATTGAATCAGCTGTTCAAACCATTTCTCATCAAAATCATACTTTTTTCCTACATGTGCGAAAGCAATAATGTGCCATCAATACCAATTCAACACACCCACTATACAAGGTGGGCATCTATGCAGAATGAATCAAAATAGTGAAATTATTCATTCATGCTTCTTTATAAGAATCAAGAAGTTTTTAAAACTGTGCAATATCAATGATAACAATGACCTTAGCACATCTTGTCCAGAAAATTGTATCTTATGGGGATACCAAGATTCTAGTCTAACAAATGACATTTAAGGAAATGGTGGATTATCTTTATCACATGCAATATTCTAGAAGCAGTTTGAAACTTTAAAATATGCACAGAATAACATCAAAAATTGTTGCTTTCTTGACTGAAAGGCACTGATGAAAAACATAAAAATTTAAATTAGAACACCTATGTGCTCACCAGATAAAAAAGAAATCTGGTTCACATCTGATTAAGTAATTTCTGAACCCAAACAAACTCTATCTTGTCAATGTTGAACCTCAGGAAACCAAAAAAAGGGTTTCTACCTTAAGACCATGGCTCCCCTGAGGCAGATAACTGTCACGTTTGACCCAAGCAATACAATCCAAATGGCAAGCAAACTTAGCACGACATTCTCCTTGGTTCTTGTCACAGGAGAAACCAACCTCCTGAAAGCTCAACATGTAAGCAGAGAGCACAGTAAGCAATAAGTTACACATGAGCCATGTGCTTGAAACACACAATATTGGTTCCTAGTTAAGAACTGAAGTAGTACCAACTACTGTACCACAAATAAAATTGTCAGCCTAAAGTCAGGCCACAACATAGATGTTCAGAGAATAACTAGTTTTGACAACCACATTTGATCGAGAAAAATTCAAGCCTGACATATTAGTATTGGGGCTAAGTGATCCTTGGGATTAGATGGAACACATAATTTGACATAACAGATTTTGATTTTGCCAATATAAAAATGGGAAAGCAACAGCACACACCAGCAACAGACACGCAAGGAAGCATTACCCAAAATCTCAAGCTTGGATCTTCAGCATTACCTGTCTCATTCATGTATCTACTTGAAACGCTAATAATTGACTAAACATGCAAAGGAGAAAAATGTTGAGTCTAGAAGTTATAATAGAAACTATATAGAAGCTATTAGTTCCTGTGCATATCAATTAAACATGTAATGTTCTTATATACCTAAAACTTACATGTTCTTATATACCTATAATCAAAAAGGACTGATTAAATAAACTAGTAATACATAATTTCATGGGCCTCTTAATCTTATACTTCAAAACAAGAAAACATACAGTTGTAATTAGCTGATGTTTATTTATTAATAGCCTTTTCAATACTTTTTCCTTTTTTTAAAAGTGAAGAGGCTTTATCCATGTCAAAAACAATAATAGGTGCCCACTACAAGCTAGGGAGAAAAAAATGCTCCCTAAATACAAAGATGCAGTAGCCTTTTCGATACTATAAATGCAAAACAGAGACAAATAGGGAAACTGGGAGGATAAAGAGAAATTGGATCCATACATCACTCATCTTGAACCCATGATAATTTGCTCTGCTCTCCAGGAATGGCCAATCAAAATAATCACCATTGTATGTAACATAAACAGCAGGCCTCACTTCCCTCATATGAGCAAACCAGTGTCTCAGAAGTTCTACCTGCATTGCATTCCGAATGAAAAATATGAGCCAAAATGTACATCAGGGCTGTAGAAGTACCCCAGTAACTAAATTGATAAATTTTCGTACCTCACTTTGCACATTTGTCACTTTGAAGCAGCCTTCAAATTCTGGTTTCGGAGTATACTCCAAATACTCTATATCCTCCCCTACACACTAAAGATAAGTACAAATTCCAAACATTGAATTACCCAAAGAGGATACCAAGTGAATAAAATCAAAAACAAGAATAAAAAAAACAGAAATCCTAGATACCAAAAAATGCATGAAAGAAAGGTCTGTTCCAGGTACATTAACTCAAAACAGGGAGCTAAAAAATTAATGAAAGTAGCTTTAAGGATAGAAACACAGTGGAATCCTGTGTTCATCAAAACCTAGGAGCCACACATCCAACATCTTGGATGTATTATCAATCAGCAAAACGAGGCTGAAAGAGATGATTACATAAATTTTCTTGCAATGGAGAACAATAAGATGGATATGAACCTTAAGAATATCCATGCATTCCACATTCTTCCATAACAATAATTTACTTTAGTTTAGTTTTAGGCAATGCCTTGTGGATCCTTCAAAACCTATAGAAACTTCCCTGTGGTCATCAGCTTGATCTCACTTCCCTCTGCAACAGATATCTCCATATTGAGGCATACAATTAAGGATTAGACCTACTTGTCTTTAATTTTAGAGACAGATCATATCTACATGAATAATACAATAAATTGCCAAGAAATTTCTGCCTTTCCTACAAAACCAATAAAAATGCATTTCCATTAAAAAAAAGAATCTGTCAAGTCAATGCAACATACACAAACACAAACATATATGCAAACTATCTGTCAGCTTCGTGTGTGGCCAATGACTAGTTACACACAGCAAAGACAATGTAAAGAAAAGGGCACATTATTCTTAGAAAGCAAGAAACTACAAAAAATCAATTAAAAACTTTTATAAAAAAATGTGATAAATGATAATTAAAAAAAACACACACAAAATCCTATTCCTCAACAATGGAAAGTATTGAAAGAGCAACACTAATCACATGTACCTCTCTATTAATAATCAGGTAGCCTTGTCCATCAACCATGTATGATATCATCATAATCACATCATAATCAGCATCTGGAAATTTCAAAGGAAGCTTTGTGGTCTCAATATCAAATGCACAAATGTGAACATCAGCACGTTGCAGAAGATCAGTCCTCTTCTCTAGCACAACACCATTACTGGATACACTGACATCATACCACTGCCCACATCGGATATCTGGGTAGCATGAAATTTTAAATAGTCAGTGGATAAATTATGCAACTTCATCAATACTCTGAAATACAAATATGGGATACATAAATACCAACATTATTAATCAAAAATTACCATTATCAATGGCAAAGCGAACATGGTAAGGAACATCATATTCCCTGAGATCGACAATGCAATCTAGAAAATCTTGAGTCTTTAGTTCTCTGCTAGTCAAGCACCATAACAATATCAAGACTGGGTAGAAGAAAACCACAAAAATAGAATGCAGATTGCAAAGTGCAAGAAATGCTTGAATTTAACGGACAAATAATTCAGTCCACCAAAGAAAGTCAACTAAGCAAAAACAGTGTTGTTTTATGGATATACAAAGGAAACCAGAAATAGCAACCCTTACCTTCTCCCTGTTAATATGGCTTCATATGCTTCTACAGCATCAAACATCGCCTGGTTTCTTTCTACAATATGTAGCATATCCCTCTTCACATCCATTAATTGTTGAACAGTATCAAAGCTTATCTTCAAATACAATTTGCGTAAACCAGACAAATGGTTTTTCTGTCAAAAAGAACATAAGATGACAAGAACCTGTTGGCTCAGGAAACATTTGAGTAAGGATATAGTTTAACAAAGCAAGGAAAATAGTCTGTGTTGTGAGTATCTGGCCAGTGAAAAATGAGCAAATGAATAGAATATAATGTGTCTAAAAGGAGTGCTAAATTTCAATCATGCAACAGAAGTACATTGAAGCCAGTAGATCAGAACATAAACTTCAGCAGAAAATGCATTTGCTGTTTGATTCTCTCAGAAGCACAAATGTTCTATGAATACCAAACATAATATAAAACTTATCAAAATGTTAAAGGCTTTATGTCATATAGAAAACCATGATGTGCATATTAAATCATATACACAAAGTTGAATCTATATTTTGTAATATAGCTCATATCCAGAAGCCAGTACCAGCAGGCACAACATCAATGTTATCCCTGCCCCCTGCTTTTACCTAGTATGTTGACGCAAAAAAACACAATTTAAAAGATGAGGCCCTGAGGATGGCATAGTTTTCTTCCTATGCACTCATGAGTGCTATACATCCAATGAAGTTTAAAACTTATCAACACTGCCCCCCTATGATATTTCGACTTTGTAGTTTGATGTATAAAGCAGAATTGTACTTTACTGAGAAGAAAAGTGCAAAGCAGGGCAGCATAAACCAAACAAACTAAGATTTACAACATCAGCAACATCAATGACTTAAAAAAAAAAAAGAACAAAAAAACTGGAGCAATTTATTAGAACTATAGCACTCTAATGCAGCCAGGCCTTTCAAGTTTAAGAATCAGTAAACTATTTGTGAGACAAAGCCTGAAACTTACATGTTAGCAAAGCTAGTTGAGATATTGCATTAAAAATTTGTCAATCTGGCAAAAGATCATAGGACACCGGACACAAGGCTGCTTTGTTAATTGGCTTGTTCCTAAAGGTCCTATCCACTGCAGCATGACTTTGCCTATATCTCTTTTGCAACTAAACATTTGTAACCAAGCTCAAACATGCTTCATACCCTTTGAAAAGCAACAAAGGATTCTAGGTTATACCATGTGGTTGTACAGTTTTTAACATTTGAAAGAGGTAAATTCAGACTTCACCATATTGTGCTGCATTTTATTGAAGACAGTGCTATAAACAGGAAAAAAGGAAAAGATCCAAGGTTGTTTACTGAAACTTTGGTTTGCTCCTCATTGTCTTTTTCTATTTGCTAGATAACTATTTATAGACAGCAGACCCTATCCAGCCATTTGATCAGTATGAACCATGGCATAGTCCATTCAACAATGGTGAGGGTTCTGCTATATCAAAAGACTTTTTTGGCACCTGATTCAGGAGACGACACCTTGAAGTCTTCTAATTTAAGATCATTTGGTGCTGATATTTAAGTCAAAACCAACCAGGAATTTGTAGCAAAGCCTTAACCAATATACCTGTATCTAGCATCTATAAATCATAATCTCTAAGCTAAGAATTTTCAAGTTTAGAGCTAGAAAAGAGTAATTCAAGCACAAACACAGAGACGTATTGTGCAAAGAGCTTCATTTCTAAACTGCAAAAGATGAAGTACCGAGGAGTAACAGGACAAAATAAACCAGGCAATGCTACGATACATTAAAAGTCGACAAACATAGGCACAGAGCACTGAGTCCTAAATGAAGAACTGAGAGTGACTCACAAGATCAAGGTCCTCCTTCTCTATGATCTCAATATCGGCAATTTGATTTTCATACCGTCGCCGCAAATAACCCTCAACGTCCATTTCCATTTGATCCTATAGTATCAACACCGAGTGAAATTATCCACACAATCAGTTACAATGGCAGCTATTAGCTATTAACTGAAATCAACACTTAAAAAATAAAACTATGTTACCTTTGTGGCTGCATAAAAATAGGGACGAAACTTGTACTTCGACTTGAAGGTAGAACCATCCTGTAAATAATTTCAAATCAGAAAACAGAACCAAAAAACCAAAAAAACGCAATACCGACAAATCCAGCGGGAAAACAAAACAAAACAAAAGCATGACCTGAGAAACAAAATAGAGATCGACGCAGCTAAAGACTTTTCCGGTTTCTTGATCCACCCAGGAGGACTGGAAATCATCACAAGAAAACAGATTCCAACGTCAAGAACCAAAAAGAAAAAGACAAAGAAACCGAAACGGAAATCTCAATCATGAAAGACAATAACAGACGGGCAACATCGAATTTGGACCGGTTCTCGTGGAGGTCAAGGAAAGGAGGGAGTTAGGGTATTGGATGGGGCTTACAGGTGCAAAAGTGAGAAGCCAACCGAGGCGCTTGTCGCCGTCAGTGAAGACATCGAAGCCAAGCTTGCAATCCAGCTCCTCTTCGGCGTTCCGCATTAGCTTCTGCTTCTTGGAGCCCCGCCGCGGGTCCCTATTCCGGTCCCATCTCCGGCTCTCGCCGTTCATTTTCTGGCCGAGAGCGATCGAGAGAGCGCGAGAGTGTGAGTGAGAGAAAGCGTTTGACTTAGCGAGCGAAACCCTTCTGATTTGAGAATGAAGCAATGGTGGCCGCCCAGAGAGAGAGTGAGAGAGAGAGAGAGAGAAAGAGCGAGTGTGTGTGTGTGTGTGTTTTCCCGCGCAAATGGATTGTGCCAATTTTTCTGACATAAATGCCCCTCCCAAAAGAAGCTAAAATGCTATCATGCTTCTAAGCCCGGGCCTACTGGAATATCCTATATCGGCACGGAATAGACTTAACCGCGCAACCAAACACAAGAAATGTAATTACAGACGGAGGAGGCTGGGAGACGGAGAAACCCTAGTTATCTACACACACAGACGTATATATAAAAGCCATAATAACAAGGCCAATCGCTCTCCTCCATTGTCGCACAAAAACCCTAGGAGAGCAGCTTCGCGAAGCTCGCTTCAGCACTCGAAAGCATCCTCTTCTCTGCCCTTCCGAAGCTACGAGTACGTTTTCTCCCTGTCTCTATCTCTATCTCTCTCTCGCTCTTTTGTCTGCTTGTGCGCGTGCGTTGATTTGATGCGACTGACGTTCTGTGTGTGTGTGTGAACAGAAATGAAGGTGGTCGCTGCTTACTTGCTGGCCGTTTTGGGAGGCAACGCCGAGCCCAGCACCGAGGATTTGAAAGGCATTCTTGGATCCGGTATTCTCCTTTTTTTTGCTTTTTTTCTTTTTTTTCTGGCATTTTTTCTTTCTTCTGCTTGACCTTCGGATTTGTTCTCTTGTGAATTATCGTAATGAAAGCTTTGGATTTCGTGCACATGTTTAAAATTAATTTTAATGCTCTTTTTTTTTTTTTGGTTTGTTCTTAGTAAGTATTTGTTCTAAGAGCTTATCAATGATGAATTTGCTATTTTAGATTAATAAATAATTGCGTCATATAAAGTGAGAATCTGCTGTCTAATCTATTAACCTGAATTGGAGCCAATGTTTTGTTGGTTGCCAAATTGTTTGTTTGGTGTTGTTTATGAATGGGTCTGGTGTAATTGTTGCTTGGGTGGGGCTCTTGACAAATTGACCCGCAATGAACTGGGTGATACATTTCATATGGATTACATGCAATAATGTCCATTCATGGAGTTGTATTCTTCTCTTTTAAAGTAGTTGCATTCACTGAGTTAGTGTGTATGGAGCAATTCCTGTTATGAGATGACTACAGTGAGGGTCTGACTAAGCTTTTGTACATAATTGGCCTGAGCTATTCCAATTTTTTCAGATAGTAGGATTTTTAGTATTTAAAATTCTGTTTCATCTCTTGTTTAGCAAACTTCAGTCTTTTATTGACACATTGTATCATTGCCGAAAGAGGTATTGACATTTGTATTTTTTATACTGTTGAATTGAATTTCAGTTGGAGCTGAGGCTGATGATGACAGGATTGAGTTGCTGCTGTCTGAGGTCAAGGGGAAGGATATCACCGAGCTTATTGCAGCTGGCAGGGAGAAGTTGGCTTCAGTGCCTGCTGGTGGTGGTGTTGCTGTTGCTGCAGTTCCCGCTTCAGGGGTCAGTGCCGCACCTGCTGCCGAGGCTAAGGAGGAGGAGAAGGTGGAAGAGAAAGAGGAATCTGATGATGTGAGATTTCAACCAATGAAATTACTGATTTTGGTGAATTCAAATTTGGATTATTGATGGTATCAAATTCGAGGTTAACTTTTGCTTGACTTTAACTCTTGATTTGGTGCAGGATATGGGTTTCAGCCTTTTTGACTAAGCTGCTTGCTGGTTTCACTGGTACCAAGGCTTCGTATTTTTACTCTAGCACTTTAGATGACCATTTTTAGTTTTTGGTCAGTAGCTGGATATGACTTTTGGACCTCTTGTTTGAGTTCTGGAATTTTGGATTATATAATGGAGATCAACCAATTTTACATTTAAGCATTTTGGGTTTCGTTGTACTTTGATTAATGTCCCTTAATAGTTACTTTTCGTTTGCAAATTTACGATGTTATTGTGGCTTAGTTTAATACTTGCACAAATTATGTGTTGCCGAGTTGATACTTACTGGTTCTGATGGATGACCATCCTGTTATATTGGGGTTGGCCAAATCGGTTAGATGCAGGCGAGGCACTTGAAAGATTTCATCAGAGTATGCGGCTAATTTTTTGGCTCCAAATAAGTAGGTTAAAAGACTGCTAACATTCTCAATCTCTGGAATGACACAAGTGGCTCGGATCCTGTTCAGGTTCTTCTGCAATGCACTGAAGCCTGAGACACTATTGTTCTCTTGGGCGGAGCTTCTTCCAAAAAGGGGCATGTCTATGTTTACAGATAACAATTTCCACGAACATAAACGATATTGGCCACCTCGGATAAGCTCAAGGGCTAGGGGCATTTCCTCAACAGTCCGCTGGTCTGCTAACCTCGGCGGGTCCATCATGGCTCGTAACCAGTGCATCTCCGTCTCACTCTAATCTAGCGCACTAGCTCACCCAGCAAATCATAACTCGTTTTAATTCCTTAGATTCTTCCCACATTGGAAAATATAAAACGACAAAATATGTTCGTCTACCTTGTCTCTCTTATTACCGAATCCAGCTTGTCTGCCTAGGCGCCTCTCAATCGGTCGTCAAAGTGCTTATGAGCGCTTCTCAGAACTCTTTGTTGGGTCTTACAGTGCTACATGCTTCAATAGCCCGAGACCCCATCAAAATATTAGCACACGAGTCCTTGGTTGGACGCCTCGCCATAACTCTCTGTCACAGCATGGGCAAGTGCAATGTTTTTGGACACGATATTTACTAAACTCTGAGGCTTTTGGAGCTAATCGCAGCATAGCTCAGAAAGTAATAATACTATTTTCATTTGTAAAATAAACACGAAAACTACGAGAAACTTTATTTAATTATCCCGAATAATAAAAGTGCCCTTCAATTAGTATGTTCTAATAAATAGCACAACATAGCTATTTTGCCGTGCAATTTTTTGATAAATAAGTAAAGGTACTTGTTAATAATTGGTCACTCGACATCTACAATTGCTCAGAAGCACCTCAACCGGTATCATGGAAGAGGGGATTTTTCTATGCCACTAACTAGATGTAAATAAGCACTGTTCTGGAAGAGGGAAAAAAAAGAAAAAACTAGAAGATATCATCCTACGCTGTGGGGGTCTGGTCACAATTCTGAAAAATGAAAAAATAATAATGATTTATTTGCGTAAATGAACAGAAACAATTATAGACAAGCATGTATGAGGAGAAAATATCAAGTTTCTCTATTTGTCACTTTTGTCCCGAGCGACTTTCGGTAGAAGAATGGAGCCTCCGTGATGGTATTAGTTGGCATTTGCCTTATTGATTCAAAATAATGATAAAAACATAAGCTACCTGAAAGCCGTGGCAAATGATCTTTTCAACTGTTTTCCTTCTTTTACCAAAAGTCGCCATGGCCGATGAATAGTATCACAGGTCATTATTTTCTCTCCAAAGAGTAACTTTTTAAGGTATAAATTACTAAGATTATGCTATTCTTATTCGACGTGAGAGACGGATATCGTAGACTCGCACATCACAATAGATAGGGGATGAAACAATATTTAATGGTGAACTCTACTCGAGTATTTATTGATTACTTCGTCTTCTCCTCCGCCGCTCGACTACTACTACTACTACTAGGCATTCCTCAACCAGTCCAATAATACCCAAGCATCATACATACTGAAGCAAGAGAGCACGATCCTCAACAGCTCTTCTAGATCAAAACTGTATCCTCATACATAACCAAAATTGCTTTAAACTTCCAGTGCTCTAGTCGTGAGCTCCACCTCACCCCTCATCGCACACCTCATCTCATGAAATATTGCATCTTCCCAAGTCATATTTGAATCTAGTGGTCTCATCCTCCAATTTTTTTTTTTTTCTTTCTTTGGGCATTGGGTTTGAAATGTTATGCCACCTTTCCAAATTCTCCTTCCGGGTTTTCCATTTTTTTTCTTTTTTTTCTTTTTTGTTACGTGCATTGCATGATTTATGTCGTATATCTTGAAAACTCGAGAACACAAGTTGAACACATAACAGTAACGAAAGGAGAGCCTAGCTGTGAAGCATCAGAGAGAGAGAACGGAATGGCCCATAACCCTGCAAATAGGGTTTGAGAGGAGGACTACGGTAACTCTGTCAAAATAAATATATATATGTGCGTGTGTGTCTGTGTGTCTTTGATTGGAATCACTTTAAATTCAAAATGGAAAATATATCAACTTTATATATATATATATATATTTATTTATTTTTTATCTTTTATTTTTTCTTTTTTCTTTTAACTATATTTGGTATTTTGAGTTGACATAGAAATCCAAGACAAGTGCGATTCTGGGGGGTGAGGCAAAGTAATTCCGATTTGTATTTCATTTTGTTTCGTACGAAAATTCACCCATCATCGTCGTTGCCGTCCGAGTACGATAAAAGTCAAACGAAGTAAATTCTCATTGCTACTGAGTCCTGCCCGTCTGTGATATTGCTTTACTGCTCCTTACATTTCTTCACCAAATACTCATTTTAATTTCAAGCACAACAATTGAAATGGACTACAGAGTATCGGATTTTTAATTGAAGCAGGACGGGACACTGAAGAGTACTAGAATCTCTTGTGCTAGAGTACGAGATTAGGGTCACCAAACCTAGAAAAGGGTATGTGATATGTACTGAGAGCGCCCCATCCATCATAAAACTACTGATGAAAAGAAAATTTAAAATTAATATCTCTCTCTCTATATATATAATCATATTTCGATAAAATACTTTAAAAATTTTGTGAAAATTTACAATAAATTAATTGCTGAAAATTTATTTTATTTTTACGATTAAAGTAATATTAGTATATTAAATAGTAATTTATTTGTCAATTAAAAATTTTATATTATAAAAATTAATAAAAAATATAATTTTTTTATTTTCAAAAATAATAAATTAGTAAAAAAAATTTCATCTCTTATTAAAAATATCTAAACAATTATATATAAATATATATATATATATATAGATCTAATTCTACGTGAGTGTGTGTATGAG
>CM034060.1:3221908-3278701 GCA_019804595.1 Bruguiera parviflora
AAATATTATTGTGCTAAGTGGACTCCTCTATCATGTGTTGTACCCACTTATATATATTATATTTATATATATATATATTCTTTTATAATAAAGTGTATTTATGATAAGAGAATTTTAATTTCTTCTAATTTCCTTCTAATGGGTCGGGTCAACACATGATAGAGGAGTCCACTTAGCACAATAATATTTACAGATTCAAAAAATAGCCATTGTATCTTCACCGTCTGTGGCTGGTGAGTACGCAGCGGTGGCACCATATGAGATTTGCAGTCTTGGGGACATATACGTGCAAATATTGCAGCTATTCTGCTTCTGTTCAACACTTGCCTGCATGGACACGAAAATTGCTTCTAAAAATTTTTAGTACGCTGCGACAATGCTTGTAATACCAATTGCAAATGCACCCTCGCCGAAAAACCTACCTTTAAGTTAGAAGAAGATGGTACGTATTATTATATTCATAAAAAGTTGTGTAATCACAGTAACTAGACAAATTCATATTATTGTAGAAAAATCCCTTTAGAACAGTACACATGACAGATATGTTAGACTATTGTCTTGGTGGCCAAGGCAGCCATTAGAAGGAAATTTCTCGTGCATTAAGCTTTTGATGGCTCACAAAGAGAAGGCCAATTTCTCCGAGTGTTACCATTCACCACCACAATACCAAAAAGTTGAGATTGGGACGGTGCAAGGTAGAAAAGCATTTGGAAAAGCTCCCCATCATAAATTTATCCTATTTGTTGGTGGTGGTGAAGTTGAGCTATCTTTTGCAATGCAATGCTCCGAGTTGGTTCTGCTCTCTCTTCAACATTTTGATTGCTAATTCACGCTGATGTATCTACCATAGCAACAATAAGCCAGTACCGTGCCTTGCATCTTCGGCGACATCCAAATTCAGGATTTGCTTTGCTGACAAACCAATAAAATAGACAATATATATGTGTGTGTGTGTGTGTAAAACGCAGCTTAAGGAGCCTATTGATCTTGAATGGTAGATCACGCAAAGGGATTGTCTCAAATCTTTTTTTTTTTTTTGACTTATTTAAAATGGGAAGGCAGAGATGATACCCACAGGTCAAGCCACTACACCGGAGTATGAAGGAGCAAATCTTAAAACCGATTAAAATTACCCATTACTCTGACACCCTATAAGACCAAATGTACATTTAGTCTCACTAAATGCTTTGGCCAGTATTTGAACTCATAACCTCATGATATAAACGAATACTTTAAACCACTAAATGACAATGACTGGTGGTTTGTCTCAAATCTAGTCAATGGTTCCAATTGGAAGCATATTCTCATGGATGTATTTCAAGATGAGATATCTAAGAAATTTCGCACCTCTTCAAGACATTCCATAACAACTTTTTCAAGATCCTATGGCCTCAGAAACATAAAATTTGCCTTGCAGTTCATAAATTGTAAGCAGAGGGAAACTATCTATGGGTGCTGCATGGTGGCAATGGAAGAAAAAGGGAACATTTCAGATAACTAATAATTGGAAAGCAAAGCCATACAAGACGTGGAATGAATTTCATTCCTCATGCGTAACAGAACGGAATATTAGCGGAACTTACATAGTATTAGCAGGCAAGTAAGTAAATCACTGGTTGTGTTTCTAAATTCTATAATTTATAAGAGGCAACTTCAAGCAATCTGACCATGAGAAATCAGAATACAGATGGTAATAGCAGCCAAGCTCACTGCCGCAAAATGTTTCCAATTTGGCGTTCTAATTCCAAGTGGAACTAAAGCAAAAACATGTTTCATTTGCTTCTGATAAGAATTTGAAAATTTAAGGTGGATATTTTCCTAATAAGTGATCAATACAGCTCAAAACCATGCCAACAAATTCTTATCCCCCTTCTATCTGGGCAGGCAGAATTTCTTTATTACAATCAGAACTATAATTACATGCTTATAGCTGCCAACCTGGGTTAGCATTCCTCAGAAGCAACAGAGGGCCAGAGGCCAACTACAATGCTAACATGTCTGTCAGTCACAAGTTACTATCATTCTACTAAATATTTACCGTGACAATGAACACCTATCTCGGTCAATGAACTCATTATCTATACGAGTTTGCCTATTCAGCACTAAAATCCAAACTCGTCAGCAAAAGGCAGTAGCTGTGTTTTGATACATAAGCTTCTATTCTATGAGAATCAGTTGAGATAAAAGGCCTACAAACTTCATTTTGTCTCTTTAAATAGAACATGGTGCTTCACTTCAGGGTCATATTTCTTGATCTCAAGCTTATACTTCATATTCTTACCTTTCTTCTTAGCATACACATATCCAGTCCCCGCTGCTGAGACAAGCTTGATGATCTTAAACTTATCCTTCTTCCTCCTAGTAGACTTCCTTGTCCTCTTCTTCTTCTTCTCTAAGTCACCCCCTCTTCTCCTACTCTTTATCTGCAGCCAAAACACAAGAATTAGACCCCATAATCTGGGAGGCTCGTGAACTGAGATGCCCTTTATAAAACTCCAAAAGCATGAATGAAACTTCAAAACACTCCTAAAAATTACCTGTAGAGAGCTATACACAGAATTATTGGTATCAACCGAAAATTTAGCAACAATCTATCTTTCTAAGTGAAATCAAACATTCATAATGAAGCAGAACAAATTTAATTACTTAGCCCATTACGGCCAAAACCTACCAACAACTACAACTATCGATTTCTTTTTGCATTTCTATGTGCCTTTCTAGGAAGAAAAATTCCCCTTCTCAAGATGCAGGATTAAGGAGTAAAATTAAGCGGATGAACAAAGAAATCATTAAAATTTTAGAAGAGCATTGATCTGCAGAAGAATAGTACCTTTCTCTTTCTAGTATTGGAACCATATCTTCTCGCCATGCAAATAATAGACCCACGAATTGGCCTCTGAATGGTGCTCATTGACAGACAACCTGAACGATAGAAAAGCCCCAATACTCAAAAAACAGAATGAAAAAAGAGAAAAGAAAAACTGAAAAATAAAAAATAAAATAAAATAAAATAAAAACATGGCTATCAAAGGAAAGGCAAGAGAAAGGGAAGCATTCCTTTCAGAGATTTAGATGATCAATACAAAAACCCCTTACATTCGCCAAAGCACTCAAATGCATACGAAATGCAGCTGGTTCTGTAATTACTCTAGAAAGCTACAATTTTTTAAGTCTTAAAAGAAAACATTTTAATTTTCTTCTTCTCAGCCACCCCAAAAAGAGCTACAGGTAAATAGGTCACCTTATTTAGCTCCAAAGTTGCAAAAGGTAGAGAGAAAGAGCAAATTAAGGGAGAGATTGGTCTGTGATGCGCAAATTACCTTTGGAGAAGAGACTGTGAAAGAGACAAAAGGAAAAGCCGAGAGGCACATATTTCTTGAGAGTTGAGGCCTCAATACCCAAAAACTTAGGTGTATTACTTTCTTCACTAAATAAAGGTTGCCCATCAGCTGCAGCTGCGGCAGCCCTGCAAATATGCAAATTCCTCTCTTTTGGTAACACCCCATTCGGTTTTGACACGAAGCTAGGATATTTTTTAAATCCATTTGAAGATAAAGCAAACCCGGGAAGGGTTTTGGGTTTCACAGCAAAAAGCCTCTGCTTTAAACCATTTGATGGATACAAAGCCCTGGTTTTGGGGTTTGGTGGAAGCGAGACAAGCCCTCTGGTTTGTAGCAGAGTCTCCATATCTCCCCTCTTTCACCCTCTCTTGAACAAGTCCCTTCAAGAAAGAGCCTTTCTCTCTTTTCTTCTCTCTTTTTTTTTATTTGTTTCTGGGTTTAATGTTCTTCTGTATCACACCTAAGTTTCCGTGAGCTTTAGCTGCGAAGATGGGGAAAATGGGAGAGAGAGATTTCTTGGCCGGCAAGGAAGAGAGCGGCCGGCGGGGACAATAGCAGTTGCCGCCATCTTTCTTGTAGGTCAATTTTTTAATTTGAGGTCACCGTAAAAATTGCTCTCTGATATGATGTGACTTCGAATATTTCATTTTTCACTTCCGCTTCTCTTTGCGTGGACCAACTGCAATGGGTACGAACATAAGCCGTATTGGGCTGCCTCGGGTGGGTGGGTGAGCCCGAGCCCAAGGGCGAGGGGCATCCCCTCAACAGTCCTAGTCCAGTATGCGTGCATCTCCGTCTCACTCTAACCCATCACCGACGGACGATGTTCATTTTTCCGCTCACTGCCGGATTGTCAAGAAAAAGTCCATGCAGCTTTTGACACTGACTGGGCAGCCCCACATATATAACTATTATGGCATGCTTTATGGGACAAAACCAAAGTTGTAATGTTCATATAAAAAATAAAATAAAATAAAATAAAGTTGCCAATGAGCAATACTGATACTGAACCAGCAAATGCCAATGCCAGAAGTTCCAAAGTAATATTACTATGAGCTCCAGTGAACTCTCTATTTAGCTGCATGCCCTGCAGCCTGATGCAGGCAAACTCTGAGTTGCAGCAGCCTGAAGCCTGGAATTTATCCTTGGTGCTCGCCGGCTTCCCGAGACACGATGTTCATCTCAACCTACATCCAGTTTCACGAGGGAAGCAAACATATTGGTCTTCACTTCATCATTGAAAGCAAAACCATGTGTTCTTGTTGATTCGAATCAATTCATCCACAAAAGGAAATCACAGTGTTGAAGATTGTAGCAGTCCTAGGGAAAATAACTCTAAATGCTCGATATGATAGTGAGAAAACTAGAAAAACCTATCATTCCTGCGCTCAAAAATGCAGAGGAACATCCAGGGTTTGACTGTAGTGAGAATGAAAAATGAGCGATGATAGACAATAATTACACAGATGAATGCGTACTAATTTCTTGGCATGAATTTCTCCTACAGGACCTAAAAATATTAGTTGAGCAACGAGAATTACCTGACCAATGCTATTGAATGCATCCTTGAGAATTTGATACTCTTCCTTAACCCTCTCAAAGAGCTCAAGGCACCTAACCGCATGACAAAACGCCAATTTTAACAGCAGGGAAAACTTGGAGGTATCAGACCAGCTAAAAGCAGAAAGGCACACTGATTCTGAAGGATACAAGAAACAACAATTATACAGGGTCATTCCAAAAGTTATTGGCTCTCACACACTGAAGATGATAACCAATATTAAGAGAGAAAACCGACTCCCTACTCATCCCTTCATCTTGGCCGTGCCACTCTAGCACATGCTCAACCATTCAGAATACTTTGGAATTGTTCATCACCTGGACACACAACACTCCGAATGGGCAGAAAGGTTTTCTGCTTATGGCTTTGACGCTCAACAATCTGGATGAATCCTAAAGCATAAACCTATATTTCATGAAAAGATTACCATTGATGGAAATTTAAAAGAGCTTCTACAGAGCTTATAGAGCAAAAGTACTCATAAAAGCCACATGGTCTCTAAATATTTTAAGGTAAGTGCCATATTGAGCTTGCCGAATGTAAGAGAACTGTGGGGTTTCAGACAGCTGAGAATGTCCTAAGATCGTTGTGAAGAATCTGAATACCTCGTAAATAAGAGATTCATCAAGATTCCAGATCCTTGAAATGAAGAGAATGGTGGCTCTATCTTATTCAGTAGACCCAAAACATTTTTACCAAACAATATGTAATTCATCAAAACATAAAATGAGGCCAATACATAATCCAAAGGCAAACTAATAATGCCTTTGTTCCATAAGCTTTGGATTCAAAATATCTTACATCCATAATTCGTCATCAATGAAATTCGTTTATTAAACAGAATACACGTAAATGACAAGCAAAGGAAACCATCCTTTTTCTTATTTACCTATCTGTTTGTCTCAGTGCAATCAGTACAGTTGCTAGAATTGCAAATGTGAATTGCAAATATGCAAACTATTTACTATCAGGAGAAGGTGGAGAATTGGCAAGAATTAGCCTTAGCTGATCAAATTTTCTATGTAATTTGTACTTTAAATCAATCAATTAAGTTTATCAAGTCTATGGATCATTTGTTCCATGCAAAGCCAACATGGATAAAGCTCAAAAGTCAACAATTTGGTGAGTTATGACAGATTGAGATCACTTTATTGAGAGTTAGCACTCTCAGTTGCTCAAAAGAAGACCCGTTGGGCCTTACTATTATTAGGTGAAATGTGAATACAGCTGACTGGAGTGAGAATGCCTAAACAAGAAAGAATGGCAGCCATCACCTCTCTTTCACCATGTCATCACAAGCATTTCGAAGTTCACCGAAAGCACGAGCTGTCCGACAACCACCCATACTGTAATTCCAAGTGCATACACAAGATTAGAATTCAAATTTGAGTAATGCGCTAGTGCCACAAAGCAATGCAGCATCCATGCAACCTGCGAGATCCAGCGCATCACCAATAAATCGAACAATAAATGGCAATAAGTAGTTATCCTCCATGCTGAAATATTACCATCTTACACAAATCCCAATTTAGGCATCCATAGAATGACTGATTTGCCTGACTTGGTGAATTCTAATTCAATTTTCCTCTAGTAAATGCCTACGTGCTTTGTTATGTACAGGCTGATTTCTTCTTCTTCTTCCTCTTCTTTGTCAAACCCTCTCCCAAAGGAATTAACAGAACTTGTACAAACTAAGTTGCTACAGATTGATTTCTGTTCAAGCATAAATGATCTGCATCCATGACGTAATGGTTGTGCAACAGGAGAAATTAGCGCAAGTTTCATAGGCATATATATATATATATATATCATAAAGATCAAAGGAAGTTCAAAATGAGCACTAGGTCAGCATGGTGAATTTGAAACAATTGCCAATTAAGTTCAGCAGATACATGGATGGTGGCTCAAAGCACATGAGACCATGTAATTAATGTAATCATTCAAATATCCATAGCTTCTTAATGTCGTAGATAGACCACTCAGATGGTATGTCTCCGACATTCTAAATTTTGCACTGAAGGCATGCTTGTAGGTAACTGTCTGCATGTGGCATACGAAATCTACGCTAGAAATTATGCACATACATTTCAGCTTCTGATATTTCAGATACAGGCTGTGGAATGTGCATGTACTTGTCTAGATTGAGCTTATCAACTGAATGGTACTTTATAATGTGTTAATGTTTTAATTTGGAATATTCATGTTTCTCCCAACTTTTCCGGGCATAATCTGCACAAATTTGCAGATTGACAAATAATCATTCATTGAACTGCTATAACTCATCGATGAGTGTCAGATGCCGAAAAATTTTGCATCTAAGACAGATCATCTCACTAATGCCATTTCCAAAGTGGATGCACATGTTCTTATTGCCACACATGTCAGCATCCATTGTATATTTCTCAACCAAGTCAAATTAGATAGGAACAATAAATGATTAATTTGTCATGCATGTTGCTGCAATATTGAGGAAGTAAACTAAACTACCTGGAGCAGCTCCCTTTGACCTGGTGAACTATGGCGGTAGCTCTTTCATAGTCCATAACCGGTTCACTCCTGATGTTATGCCAAAGTCAAGGATGGCCAAGTTAACAAGGAAGCAGGAAAGCAGAAACTCAAAAAAATAGATGTGAAATTGTTAGAGATTTACAGAAGTCTGCTCAATTGCGCTATGCAATCATCAGTATCTCTTAAGAATGTGCTGATCACATCTATCAGAAACTGCGGCGACTCTACATTCCGTAATTCAAGCACTTCCTCGGTGTAACTGTCCATTATCCCCTGCAAAGCAGGAAAATACTAATGAAAATTGACAACTCTTAAGCACCATCTGACAAAAAGATCAGTTGGAAGATTGAAACAAATCTTCAACATCAACAATACAACATTTTGGAAACCTTTTTCTACCTATATTGTCAAAAACAAAAATATGCTTCAATTAACACAAAGTATTTGCTAGATCCAATCATGTATGCCAACTCTTCAACTTTTGATGAGTTGATATAACAGAGGGAGCCAGACCACTCTGGTCGATAATATCGAGAAAGAAAATAACTCTTGGTAACAACTATAAAATTTTTCCTTCAACAGCCTTCTCCTTTTAATTAACTTTCTTCAATCAAACAAATGAATATCACTTTTCTTTTCTTATCAGGAGAAGAGAGAAAGCCCCAGGCCATAAGCTCAGTCAAGGAGCCAATTAATGCAATGAAATCATGCATTGAGGAAACCCCCCCCCCCCAAAAAAAAGAAAATGCTTCCTAACAATCAGACTTCAGAAAGGGTGTTATTGTGAGGCTCACACACACGCACACTGAAAATATTTCCACGACTCAAACTTTTGAACTCAAGTCGGAACCTTACTGTTACACAAGGGTTGCCCTTAAATAATCAAACTTCAATCGAAAAAAAAAAACGAAAAAAAAGAAAGATAAAATGGAAGCTAGTGCAGACCTGTTCTATCATGTTTCTGACAAAGGTCAGCTGCTCCTGCTTGAGATTGTCGGCAGCCATCTTCTTGCTGAAAGCATAAGCACAGAAGAGAACTGATAGCAACATCAAATAGAGAAGACCAATTTATTCACCATATATTTACGTTACAAATGCATTTATTTATAAATTTGACCATTGCCCAAGATCGAGAGACGGAGACTCATCGTTGCAATGCTGGCAGTTGTCATCCTGTTAGGCAGGGGAAGCCATGCACTGAGCGATACGTGGGAACCAGTTTAAGCAAGTGCAGTTGCTAGAACAGGCAAGAGGGTTATAGCATATGTCCACGCGCTCCCGTGTCACGCGCTGGTGTGGACTGTTGGGAGGCCACATTTTTGTCATATATTTGGAGGAGTTGCTTCACCCTTCTCAGCGACCCATATCTGTGGGAAAATGTTCTCTAAATTTGATATGAAGTTGGAATTTTTTTTGTCTTTTTTTTTTTTTTAACTTTGCTTTCGAGCAAAATATTTTTCAGGCATTTACATTGTTCTTAACTAATGTTAGGTAAGAAGTAAGGTGGTCGAGAGAAAGAGTGTTTCTCATCTCGCACTGAATTCTTTATTCCTCAGGTAGCCATTAATTCTCAACTAGCTTTGGCAGTATGTAATATGGTGCCGGGAAGAGTGCTCCCCTGACCATCCGGAGTGAGAACTTTGAGTGGTACGCTTCCAACTGCGTACTAATGCTCTCAATATGGCTCCAATTCCTGCATGTTCAACAACTTGTTCTAAATCATAGGAAAAATATATGGCGGTGCCACATGAGAACAAAGCTCAGTAATGTCTTGTATGTATGTTAGGTACGAGGGATATTGTACGAACCCATTAATATTTGGATGGTACTAAATCAAGACATCACCGTATCAACTATATCTCTCTCTTTCTGTTGTTAGGCATTGTTCCCACCAACCCCCCCCCCCAAAAAAAAGAGAGCCCTTACGTAACACCGAGCAGAGAACCCTTGTCAAGACTCAAATTCCTAACGCTTCATGCTATATTTAATGATAGTTAATTCTTTCTCATCCAAAAGTGTTCTCTTTTTTTTTTCTTTAAGATAATAGGTTTTCAGAGAAAAGATGTTGACCTTGCACTAGCCTCCTGAAAATCTGGTGGCTGCCCCATCAAGCATAGGTATAATCAGGTGACTTGCACGGTCAGCGGTAATTGAGAGTTGAAACCAAAACAAAAGAATAAAGAGTAGCCACTCAATTTCCAATGAAGAGGGATGAGTTACTTCTTAGGCTAAAGCCCAACAAAGCCAATCACGCGATTTTCCAAAACATTATTACCATTTATTCATCTTGCGTTTACCATCTTTCGTTTTAGTTAATGATGAGAATCAGATTGTAAAATGAAATACAATGATCTAGTACTTAAAATATTTACTATTTAGTCATTTCTTGGTACAACACCATTAGATCTTTTTTAGTACAATTTACAATTTGATCCTTCACAAGAGCGACTTTCTCGAATTCTTACAGAACATGAATTTTAATTCCGATATAACAAAAAGAGAGGTTGCAGTTTGGTCACTCGTAATAATATCCTGGAATAAAATAAATTCACCCCAGAAAAAGAAAAAGGGCATAGAAGCAAGTTTTCCATTCAAACTATGCGCGAGTAAAATGGAAATGAGAGAACTTGAGATCAAACCTGACCCACACCCTATGATGGAAAGGTTCATGGAAATGGGAGAACAGACTTTAATCCAAAAAGAATTCAACTAATTTTTCCGGCGAATCCAGAAGGCCTATCACATAATTTAAAACCCAACGTTTGGAATTTCAAGAGGCTGGTGGCTAGAGCATTATTGCAAGCATCCAAGAAGCAGCCACACCATCACAAATACGAAAGAGGCTTTAGTGAAACAAAGCCACCAAGAACAGGGTTCAGAATTCAGTCGGCGCTTCAAAGTTCGAGGGGAGAATTGACAGTAGACCATAGGGTGTAAAGTCATTTTCATCAGACGTCTTTCATGGGTACCTAATTCCAACAATACAACGATTAACAAGACAATCTAAAACCAATATAATTTAATGGCCAAAATAAGACAAATAAGAAGAGAAAAAAAGGCCTGAGAAACCTGTGGTAGAACTTGTTGAAAACAAGTTACATGCCATTTTCCAGGAAACAAGAAATATATAAACATATTCGATGGTTTGGTGTGTTTCAAAGGAAATCGCATTTAATTCAATTTGGGATGGTAGATCTTTATGCCTTCAAGCTTTTGTTCAATAAGCTCCCTCTATAAGCCATAAATATAAATTGTAACAAATAAACCATAACACTTTATGATTATTCCTAAAAATATATTTGGTCCCAAAAAAATTGAAAATTTCTCCTGGTTTTTACAGAAAAGAACTGAACACTATTTCAATTAAACAAACAATCTATACAATATAGGATTTTACAGATTAAAACCAAACATATCTTCGATGGAGTTGATGAAAAATTCGAAAAAGGCAATGGAAATCATAAATGGCTTTTGGAAAAAACAAAGAGAGAGCTTAGACATACAGAGTGTCTACGCATTTAAACTTTTTAATAACCATTAGAACTATAGAAGATTGTTACACAACTAAACACCAATTGACCATGCCAAGAGCTGATCTTTCTTATAAAGGGAAGGAATTAATCCTTCTTTGACCCCCAGTTTTTCTCTAAATGCTAAGTTTAGCTTTTGGGTACCTGGAATTCATTTCTCAAATTGGAGGATATTAGATGTTGTTTGTTTGTTTTTTTTTTTTTTTTTCTTGCCACGAGCATGTCTCAAAAAATAACATGTTTCCCTTTCCTAAGTTTAAAACAAATATTGGACAACTTTTGGTCCCGTACAACCAGGAAGACTGACACATGTGCAATCTTTCTCCTGGTGTTGTGGAAACCAAAGCTAGCTGATGCTAAATATTGTGGATTTCAGCAAGAGGGGCAGATAAGAAAAAGAAAGAAAAAAAAGGAAACTCGGAAAGAAGAGAAGAAAGGAGAAAAGAATTCATAGTGACTGGAAACAAAAGTTACGAGTACTAGTTTATGGTTCAAGGCCTAAGAGAGTTGTATTTTTCTAGGCAAGTTACTCTAAGCACTACTCTTATTCAAGGATCTCCATATGACCGACATGCATTCCAAAAAAGTGCGTGTGTGTGTCAGAGAGAAAGAAAAGAGAGACAGATCAACCAAAAAAAGAAAAACAAAACAAAAAGATAATCAGAGAAAAAGGAACTCGGCAATAGCCTGAGATCCACTGCAGGTAAATGACTTGGAATATGGAAAATGAAGCACTTACTTGATGGATGATTTGTAGCAGCAAAACCAACCATATCAAGAGAGTGAAACAAAGAAGGAAGATTCTACTAGGACTTGGGGACAGTTACGTTTAAAATTTTTACATCTTGATATGGCTTGTCTGCCCTGTCTGTCTTCACCTTCTCAATAGCCTGTCAAAAAGACCAAATGAAAATTCATCAAGACAGTGAATATGCGCTTAAGATGTCCACAATCTAGAGAGCACAACATACTGGCAAGCCAATTACCCAAATATCACTGGACATAACAAAAAAAAGGTCAAAATTTTCAACGTCTAGAAATCTTGTTGGCAAGTTAACAAAGAAATAGCACAAAATCTCAACATAGGTGATGCCTAGAAGAAATCCATACAGTTTCACTATGGAGTAGTTAATTCTCCATCAGACATGTAAATCTCCTGACAAAGACTAAAAGTAAAAACTCAAGTTTACCTGGACAACATCCATTCCCTTTATAACTCTGCCAAAAACAGTGTGCTTGTTGTCCAGCCATGGAGTAGCCACTGTGGTGACAAAGAACTGAGAGCCATTTGTGTTAGGCCCTGCATTTGCCATTGAGACTGTGAAAGGCCTGTCATGTCGTAAACTGCAAACACAGAATGTTTGCCCCCTGTTAGGAAATGAGTGAAGCAATAACATCTGGCAAAACTTTAAGTAGGAGTAAAAAGGAAAGGAATCTAAGCAGATATATATGATGCTGCTGAACTAAAGAAATAACCTTTTGTGAAACTCATCCTCAAACTCCCTTCCCCAAATAGACTGTCCACCAGTGCCATCTCCCAAAGGATCTCCTGTCTGTATCATGAAACCTTTGATGACCCGATGAAAGATGAGATTATCATAATAGCCATTCCGGCAGTGTGTAGTAAAGTTTTCCACAGTTTTTGGACATTCTTCAGGATACAATCTCATGTGAACATCGCCCATGGTGGTGTGCAGAATCTAAATAAACAAGTAGAGATTAGAAGAGATGATTCAAAATAAAATGATGTCAGCTTATCCCAAAAATATGCAAGTGTGTAGCTCATCTTAGATTCCCTTCCCATCGTATGTGGACGTTAGAATCATCTTAGTTTCTCTCTCTCTCTCTGTTTTCTTTTTTTTTTTTTTTTTTATAGATAACATAATAAAATAAGTGTGTTCCATTAGGTTCCATTATAGGCCAGAAATAAACTTCTGCTCTAAATCTGGTAATTAAACTGACTTCACAAATCTAAAGGATATAAATAGAACTCCTATCGAAATCTCTTGAAATAGGATGGCAGAAAACCTCCATTTTGATAACAATTCAGATCTCACAACATTTAGAAATAACAAGTATTCCCTTTTCTGCAACAAGGACCTCCTTAGCTTCTAAACTTCCATCATTAAGATTTTCCAATTAAATGATGACAAAATATTAGGACCTCCTTACTGTACCAACCAGACTTAATCCACAAAGTGTGACGTCCAAAATTTTGCAAAGCACAATGCTACTAGGTAGTACTTCTCTTATCAATGTTATTTGACCTGCTGCATTTATAACTGAAAGAGCAAGCAAAGAGTATTCACTCTGATATTTTGTGACTAAAAAATTACATCAAGTCCCATTATTTAGCTGATTTCACTGTATTAATCAGACTTGAAGAGTTGCAATCTACACCCATACATGCTGCATGTGAGTAAACAATACAGAATACTCACCACATTGTCAGGAAGAGATGTGGTGGCTGCTTTTCCAATATCTGACGCAGCCAAAAGTTCATCTGGTGGAGGTTTTTCATTAAACACATCCCTTCCCTTAGTTGGATCCTCAGGTTCCTCTGGCTCTCTCCGGCTATTTGAACATAATAAAGGCAATTAGAAACAATGTCAAATCACAGAATAACAGGCAATACAAAAAAAAATTAAAAGCCACTCCCAATGTAATAAGATAAAAAAAACTCATATTATGTCATCTACATCACTAAAATCTAATGAGTTATGTCAAATGTCAACATATCCCAAAAATCCAAACAGACCTTCAAATCTACAGAAGAATTACAAATTAACTAATTTTTATCACAAGATTTCTATGATTGCCTTTTGAGGATCCTTCGAATTCATCATTCAAATTATACAAGTTGCATAAAAGCTAGAATTCCTTCAGTTCCCTGCCAAGTCTCCATTGTCATCTTCTTGCTTTATATAAAATAAGACAAACTTTAATACCAATTTATTCCACCATGACAATCTTGTCCCCTTGCAAGACTGTATCTTAAAATATTCATACAGGATACCTACAGTTGTTCATGCAGCAAGCAACTTATACATGCTGATTTTATATCACAAACTATTTGTGCAAGCAACATGTTATTCCCATGGTAAAAGGTGAAAGGGTGCCAAGGCATTTTTGTTTTAGCCAGTTGAATTTCTTTCATAACAAGTTTGTAAGGGGGATTTATCTGTCAATTTGTTCAACTAGATGCAAACACAAAAAGTTAGTGAATGGCACAATCCATACTGACATCATTGAAGGAAGAGACAGACAAAAATAATGAATTCAGAAAACATTTCACATAACAAGCCAAGATGTAATAGTACCTGAACAAATAAATCCTGTGTTTCTTGAAGGCACAGCTTAAGAGGGTGGGGTCTGTCAAAGGATCTTTGCTTTCGTTGACATTTATTGCAACTGAAGGTATTTTTCTAACTTTTTTACTTCCACGATCACCTTGATACAAGGCAATTTGCAAGAATCTTTCATTGCTTTCCACCTTTCCAAGAATTCTGGAAACTTTGTTGGTGTGTAGATTTACAATCTATAAATGTGAAGCCAGAAAACCCAAAAAGACAAAAAGTGTGAGGGAATTTAGAGTACAGCAAGCACAAATTTATGTTTAGTGGTGGTAATAGAGACACAGGGCAAGTAGGATATTTCACATTGGTATAAATAGCAACTAATTATGGCAACTTACTTTTATCCCAAGAAGTGTTGCATATATGAGGAAATTAGAACTCTCATCAAAAACAGCATTGGGCTGTGGCGCCATTTCAGTCTTTTCAATTTCTTTCTCAACAGCCATTCTTCTCCCAAAATCAATAGCTTCCAACTGGTACAAGGGAGAACCACTTCTCTGGAGATCTTGGGCCACCTAAACCCAAAAGATATTTGATCAGCATATACAAATCCAGTAGCAAATAAGTTCTAAATGTAGTCTAAGGAGAATTATTATTACCTCAAGAGATTCATCATACACCCGTCTTAGTTTACCTGTTCTGAACCAAAATACACGTATCCTACGATCAGGGGAAGTAATAGAAAACTGCTTACCATCTGGGCTTACCTGAAGGGCAATATTCATAATGTTAGCAATCAATTTTTCCTTTTCAGAGTACTCTGTGTCACATATTTGAAGCAGCCACTATAAATGATTAACCAACCAAAGACAACCCTAACACTGATGCATGATAGCAAGGGGAAAATTATTATAGCATTTGTTTGTATATCATGCTTGTATGAAATATTGTATACCTCAATTGTGGAAACACTTGTTTTGCATTTCAAAATCTCAAACAGATTGGTATCACTTTTCAATTGGAAGTTCACCCTGAATGCACAAGACAAGAGCAACAATATCAGGACCCATAGCAAGGAAAAGAAAACCACAATAAGCTTACACAAACCTAGCAATGAGTCTCAAAATAAAGTGAAAAACTATTCTACACTATCCAAAGTCCGATTTTGGTCACCTAGAGAGCCATTAATAGACATGTTTGCACAATTTCTAAAAATATAATACGTGTAGGTCCAAAAGACAAGATATATTTATATTTATAGTATCATGTAGATGTAAATTAACCAATTTGTAAAATTGGATTGAACATCTAAAGGAAACAAAGTAATATAAAACAGCCAAAATTATGATTTAATGAAGAATGATATTCATTCTTTGATTTTCGCTTAGCTGCAAAGAGCAGTATTGCACAGTCAGTAAGGGACAACAACCAAATTTTCATCTCTGTTTTCTTTGGGTCCATTAGGAGGACCATTGAACCATAAGCTTTTCTTAAGGGTAGCTTTTCTTATTCCCATAAACCCCATAACCCCTTCCCAAGATTAGAACTAGAGACCTTTAAGATAAAAATTTAAATTCTTAAAACACTTAAGCATCCCCTTAGGGACAATGTTCCTATGCCATTTAGGAAGGAATGAAATATGCTACTAGTTCCCAGGTAACGGATATCATAAGGAAATGTAAAAGGGGTTTAATCCTTAATGGAACTAAAGTTTGTCATTAAATGCCAAAATGAATACCCTAACACTAGAACTCAGGAAGAGTCTCTCTTAGATATATGAGGCAATAACTATAGTTTGAAGTATAAATTGCACATACTCTTCCTCAGGAAACTGAAGTGTAGCAGGCTTCCAGTATTCAATGATTCCCTTTTCATCAACAGATATCACAGCATCAAAGGCGTGGTTATACTTCATAACCTTAACAGGTCCCAAGTGCACCTGGAGGAATCAATGTTAAAACCCTGTGGGTAAGTACCTTCATTGAAAATGACAATAATACTAACAACAGAGAATGATGGAACATTCTTGAACTTTACAAACTGTTGAAGTTCCAATTACCTCTCTTGATATAATAGGCTCATTTGAACCAGCTCGTGCATCATATATGTGAACAGACGACGAGCTTTGTTCACTAATGGCAATCCTAGCCCTGACATCTCCTTGTTTATAAACCCATTCAGCACAACCAGGAACAAAAGGAAGTCGAAGCATCGCCATCATGTCGTAATTGATTACATCATATATCTTGACAGATTGATCATTTGAAATTGTGGAACAAAGCAAGCCATCCACGCTAATCTGCATGACTGAATAAAGTCATGGTTGATGGTTGCACCAACAATAAGAACTTGGCAATGGATATATGGAAAGCCAAAAAAGCCATATGGCAATTGACATGCCACCTCAATGAAGAAACAATGATGAGCAAGAAAAAGAAAACCAAATGGCAGGACCAAAACTAAACAATCCAATACAAGAAGTTGAGAAAAATGCCCCTTCGTCACATAAGCCAGAAGAACAGTGACCAAACATGCAAGAGCATGGAGGAGAAAAGTAGCATATTTAAGAAACAAATGTTCTTGAGGAACATGGAGTTAATTGAAATGGAAGCCACCTGAGAGTTTATTAGACACAATATGAATGCAATACAATAAAGGAGGAAGGATGGGCTCACCGCCAGCCCTTTTATGGGACCAAGATGGGATCTAAAATGTTTTGCAAACTCAATGCCAGTAGCTTTTTTCTTCCAAAACTTCAAATGCCCTGATTCATATTGCCAAGAGGGAAAGTTATAAATAGATCACACAGTGAGGAAAATACCTAAAACAATTTCATCAACACAACAAACGCAAATAGCAAAATCTATTTTTTAGACAAATATAAACAGCTCTTATCCAATGGAATATGGACATTTAGGTTGCTTCTAATTCCAATTGAGGGTTTAACAATATGCATTGCATTAAACCCTTAGATTTCAATACAAACCACATAAATCCTATGAAGCTCTGTCTGAAGTGGCTAACTCATGAATACTCAAGTTGAACAAGCTAAAAATGGTCTTATGAAAAGATTCCATCACCAACGCACATTGAAACACTAAATGGGCTATTATTGGGCTGATTAGCTAAGAAGGCGAAGAAGCCGACAATGGTGATGACACTGATAAGGACAATGCCATCTCACCAACTATTGTAGAATCTCTTTCTTTATTGCTTTTTGATATTTTCTAACGGACTAATTTTAACATTAGCATTCTCAGATGTCTGGGCGAAGCATCTAAGCAAGAAACTATCATATTACGTATGCAAATAATGAGTCAAATGTGTATGACAGGATATGGATATTGCATACATTAAAATGAAATTAAGCAAAATCAATTACCATCAAGGCTCCCTGTCACGAAATACTCGGCGGCAGAAACGGCAACGTGGGTAACCACGTCCCTGTGCATATAGCTATTCTCATACCTGCAAAGTATCGAGAAGCAATTCTTCTTAGTTTACAGAGCCCCAAACTAAAGAAAGATACAGATTTTTGTTTAAAATGAAGCTCACGAAAACCCTAAAAACTAGAACTTTTCGAACATGGCGAAACCCTAAAAACACAAGCAGGAGAAGAGAGGAGGAGAGTAGAGAGCAGCAATTTGCAAAAATACATGTTTGCAGAGGGAAGTGCATCAAGGTAGGCTTGCTCGAACTGGAGAGGACGCTTGCGGCGAGCCTTAGCGGCCGGGCCGGGTCCAATCATCGGCGCTTCCTCGTTCTCCTCCTCCGCCGTCGCCGGAGGGTCCAGGTTTGAGCTTGCGTTCCCGTTGCCGTTCTGGGGCTCCTCCATCGTCGTCGATTTCTAGGGTTTTTCTCTCGCGAGAAGAAAATATCTGCGTGACTGAGATTTTTAAGCGGAGCAGGAGGAATCGGGCTCGGATTCGGATGCCGAGCCGCGAGTTTGTGCTGGCGCCGTGCTGCTTTTAACCGTGGCGGCTGGGACAGCGGTGTTGAATTCAGTTTGGTCGGCTCGAAAATTTTAACGGAACCTGACCCGAAATCTCCGACAGTACTTTCTGGGCTACCTTGTGACCAAAATAAGAGAGATGGAGATAAAAAAATTAAAAATTAAAAATTAAAAAAAAAATTGCCATTAAAGAAACCTTTTTTTTTTTTTTTGAGTTAAATACATGGAGACGCATATAATTTTATATTTCCGACCCTAATAAATTTATGTCATCCGTTGCAAGTCCGTGTGTTGGGAAAAATTTTTTTTTTAAATTTTTCTTAATAGAAGGTGATATAAATTATATTTATATAAACAATAAAATAAAATAAAAGAGATAAAATAAAAATGACTTATGGGTTGTGCTAGAGATTCCCTATGTTTACAATATTTAGCACGGAGTATTTTAATTCACATTTTTTCGGAGTTTGCATTTACCCAATTGGCAAGTTTTTTTTTTTTTTGGGGGGGGGGGGTGGGTTTAAATCGTCTCTTCTCATCCCACTGAATGAACCTTTCGGCACCTTGTAATAGAGCCTCGAAAAAGAGGACTCTTGTCGAGGGCAACCGACAAGTTGTTGATTTGGCTTTTAGTAGAACTTCAAGCACCTCGATAGAACTGCGAGTTGCCTACTTCTTTTCTCATGAACATGGCGATAGCCAAGAAGCAACCAGGGGCTGAAATTCTCCAATTTTACTTGCTTGAACTGCAGATAAAATCCATTCTAGTTTTGATCGAGGGAGCAAACTCGTAGATATACCGCATAAGCAGACAGATTTATGACTTTTTAAGTATGTCTTGCTCGTCTCAAATAATCTGAATTTCACTTTAAGAAGCTAATAGGATTTGAAATAACTAGTTGCGTGAAGCCTAAGGATGTGTCTCTTTTTTGCTTGCAAGTCCCAACCGATTCTAGCCTCCACATTAATAATAATATTCATCAATGTCTTTTGTCTTTTTAGTTGTAAAATTTCTTTCCAATCCTATATTCTTAGCACCCATGCATTCTAAAAATAAAGATAATATATAAAAAAAACATTTAGTCCCTAAAATAAAAGATACTTAACGAAAATTTTATATATATATGTAAATTCTTAAAACATATTTGAATTGAAAAATTGTTCATTTATCATAGCATTTATAAAAAATAAAAAATAAATTTAATTTTATTTAATATCTTTAAAAAAAACTCGAAATGAGAAACGATGAAACAAATCCCTTGTAAATTTATAATTAGTAGTTTTATACATGCAAAAATTTATGCTAACTTTAATAATACATTTTTAATATGACTATTAAAAATACTAAAATAATCTTAAGTAAAATTATTAAAAATTATTAAAAAAATTATACTTTATTTAAAAAAAATCAAGATTACAAATTTATATATTAATTATTTATAAGTAATTAGATAGAAAGATGCTAATTTTACTAATTGTCTAAATAATAAAAAATTTATTGGTAGATATATTTTTATACTTGGCGAAGGTATTATATTACAAAGAATTACCAAACAAATTATTAATACTTTTTTTATTCTAAAAGCAAAATTCATAACTTGTTATAAAATTACTACATAATCTTTATGATTAAAAAATTTTATTATAAAATTACATATTTTGAATTTTATTTATTATTTAAAATATATTATGATAATTTAATTATAGTATTCTTTTTAAAAAATAAAAATAAAAGTCAATACAAATATATTGATATAAAATTATTAGAAACTATGTTAAATCACAAGTAATTTTTATAAAAAAATTAGTACTTAAACTTATAAATGCTAATTTTATAATTATAAAACTGTCAACTAAATTATATAAAAATTATGTTAAACATTTAAGACTAGTCAAATTTTTTTTCAAAATTATATTCTTTAATATTTTGACATTATATAAGATTTTTTAGTTATTTGTAAATAAAAAATAATTTTATTTATAACAAATTTATTTGCATTCAATTTATTTAAAATTTAAATAAATTGATGACCAATATTTTTATTCAATAAAATACTATTTTAATAAAGTGTTTAATTAAAAATTTATTAATATTATGATATATAAGAAAAAATATTTACAAAAAAGATACATCATGATTATAAATTTTTATTTAAATAAATTTATTTGTATGAATGATTCATTTCATAATTATGAATAAAAATATCACCCATGACACATGAGTTAAGTAAGAGAATATCGCAATATGTTTTTAATTATTATAGTATTTTTTAAAAACTCATATAAAAATAAATAGTATTTAAATTAGTAATTAAATTATAATATTTATTGACAATTAAGTTGATTTAATTAAATATTTAATTTTAAAAATATCAAAAAAATTATTTTAATAGGAAAAAATTATAAAATAATAATAAGATAGTTTTAACTTAATTTATATAAAAAATTTATAAATTATTAACTTAATATTTCATCACGAGTATAAAATAATAAAATAAAAAATTATTTTAATTTTTTTTAGTTGCAAAAAAAATTTTAATCAACACAACTAGAAGTATAATTTGTGCTAAGCCAGTCTATAACTACCCGGCTTTTTATATTTTTTCACTAGTTGGTCGATCGCCAAAACTAATGGAGAAGATACATACATGAACATTGGGAAATAGCTGGGTATAGGGCACCATATCAGAGGTTTAGGGACCAGTGCCTTGCTTGGCAATGTACTAAAAGCCGACAGTTTTTGCTAGTTGCCGACGTAGCGCCGCCGTGCAGCACAGAAGCCATGGTCGAAGCGAGGACAGCACTGCTTATAAATAGTGATTTTTATTTTAATTTTTTTAGTATAATTTTATTTATATAATAAAAATTAATTTAAATTAAAAAAATAATAAACTAAATTTATATGCTCAAAGTATTTCTTGAGGGAATTTATTCTTGTGTTTAGTTTTTTTTTTTTATTCTAGTTTACTTTTTTTTTATTTTCTTAGACTTTCTCACACCTTACATATATATATATATATTTTTATTCCCGCATGATTTACAATCTTTTCTTTCAATTTTTTAATATATGACATATTTAAAATTTAAATAACCCTTTGAATGATAGTTGGATGATAGACGTAGACAATAATTTCATAAAGCCTATAAACGATTTTAGAGAGAGAAAGATAAAATAATATTAATTATGCTTATATTATATTGTATTTTCATTATTAATTTATTAAAAACATATTAAATCTGTCCCACTGACTATAATTCTTGAATTTGCCAGTGGCATCAACACGTTCCTTGAAAAGTTATTGTCATTCTAAACAACTTCTTGTTTAAGCTAAGCAAAAGATTGTCAAATGGTCTCTTTTGTTTACTAAACTTAAGCTCTTCCATTGTTACTGTGTGTTGACTTGACTTGCTAAATAGAACTCAAAGTTCCTAACATGAATTGCCCCTGCTTGTTTTTCTTTTTTATTTTTTATTTTTAATTTAACAGGCCAATTTTGGTCCTAGTGACAATTTGTCTATTGATTGTTTTAAAGCAAAAATATTGATTCTATTTTTTTGTAAGTTTAACTGTAGAAAGTGTCTCAGTCCTTGTTTATTTGTAGGCCATGCAAATCTACTCTTGTACTGTAGAATAGAATATTTCCATAATTTCTTTTTTCTAAAAACACAAAATTCATTTGGACATAGCTAATTTGCTTAAATATGTAGTTACATTCTTTTGACAAAAAAAAAAAGAGAATAATGCAAGAAACTATAATTTTTCTTAAGCTGGCTAAATCTGTCCACAGCCAACTTCTACAGTTGTCAGCAAACCAAACACACCCTTAAAATTAACTTTTATTAACAAACGACATGCTTAATTTATGAGATGCGAGAAAATGAAAAGTATTATATGGTAGTGAACCGTATTATATTTATTTATTAATGTGTTAGGTCTATCGACTTTTTTAAATAATATAAATAATTAATTTATGCAATCATGTAATAACTTTTTTTTTTGTTGTTTATTAAAAGTTCTATTGAGGAGTAAAATAACATAGTAAAAGTAACTCCATGAAATCTCATAAATTTTATATTTATTTCCAATATTAGAATCCAAAACTACAAAAATAGATATCTAACTATGAATAAAACAAAGAGAATGAAATGAGGAGAATTCTCTATGGTTACAATCTTACGGACACAAAGTATTTTTATATTATATAAATAATATTTTATATAATATATAGTAAATATTTAGTAAAATAATACACAATTACAAAAATTTCTTATATATTATATAAAAAGTACTAACATAATATAATTTGTATATTGTATAAAATTATTATACGTTTATTTATATCCTTAAAAGTACACATTTATATAACCGTTCCCATGAAAAAACACACCAAAAGAAGCCAAAGAAAAGGGGCGGCAAGGTGCTGCGTAGATTTCTATTCGAGGTAATCCAAATTTTGAATTTTTTCAAAATCAAATTATTCAAGTTTTAAATTATTTATTAATTTTTTCATTTAAAACAAACCAGTTTGAGTTAGATTTTAAGAGAATTAATTCTAATTAGTTGACTTGAGCTAAAAACATTGGACATTTTTTCTCTTTGAACCTGTGTTTTTCTTTTATCTTCTTCTTTCTGATTTTTTTTTTTTTTTTCGAAGTGATGAGGGTCTACGAGTCCATTCTCCTAATACCAATGTTACAATCACCTTTTTATTTTTATTTTTATTTTTTATACACAATTCCCCTTCTGCCAGGTAGTTCAGTATACAACTTCGTGGGAAGGCAAGGTCTGCACTACCCACAAGACAAGCCGCTCCATTTTGCCTCTCATATGACCTCAACTGTATTGACTTACAGCAACCTAATGACTGTAACAAATTTAATCGTTGCTTAGATTCCCAGAATAAGCGATCAAGTAATTGGCACTGCCAGATAATCAATCGCTAATGAAGAGCACCAGAAAACTAGATGAGGTAAATTTCAACGTACCAGATTCATTTGTATGCACTCCAACATCGTTAACGCAAGGCAATGTCAGAAGCACCCAAGTCGTGCTAAAATAAGTATATCATGCATAGCAGAACATGGGCATAGAAATGATGAATATTGTTACAATATTCAAGAGTGAGAAAGACACAGCATTTGCGTCAGACGGTGATTTCAAGGTAGTGTCACAAAGGACCTCCCTACATTCAAACAGAGTATCAGATGGATCGACATAAGCACCAGGCCACCAAAGTGAACCATAATCTCTGCTACAAATTTAAGGAGTTGAAACAAACCATGTGATTTATAATCCGCACATGCTATCATTACCTCAATGCTAAGAAACGCAAAATTGATCAGGTCAAAAATAAAAAAGAACAGTGATAGTTTAGAAAGTCTCATCTTCTACCCAGAACTATATGTAAACAATTTTTGGACAAGTCTTAAAGCAAGGTAGAAAAATGATCCTACACAAAACCCAAAGTGCAAGAAATATGAATAGCCATCTGAAAGCAACTCAGCAGATAGTTGAAACCCGTAACATTCTTCAAGAATGAGCAGCAACCCCAGCTCCACCAGGACGAGATGCTTGACCAGGCTGACCAGCCTGCCCAGGCTTTCCAAAGTCATCCTGAGATATAAAAAAAATCAGAAACCCAGTGAACAAAGCAACAACCTTAACCAACTTGGATAGGCAAAGTTGGCCACCAAGGCTCTCTTAAGAGAGCTCTTGGGGCATTGGAGGAAGGTTCCAACCCAACCATCGTCCAAAGCTCCCAATACAGGAATCTGTGGTGTCTATCTCACCCATGTTTTCCCTCTAAAACAGTAGCAAGCTAACCCACTGATGTACTACATGTTCCAGAAGAAATTAAAAATAAAAAAGAACTTATGCAAAAACAACATGATCATGCATTTGTTTAGTGTAAGCAAGCACATCATCACCATGCATAGAAAATAGACAAACTAAACCTTCCAAGATATAATCAAAACACCCAACATTGACAAAATCTCACTATAAAAAAATTTCCAATCTAAGAAGTACTAAATCCATAGAAAATACACCTAAATTTTCCATAGAAAGTGCCACAATTCCCAACATACAAGAAAACATGAAACATCTATAATTCTAAATTACAATCTAAACCGGTATGTGACCACTCAACTCAGTGACTTTGTCAGGTAAGGAGCAAATCAACAAGAATCATGAGAAAAGACACAAATAGCAATACCAACATATAAATTAAACTAAAAAACGAAGCGGAATTGCTTATAAATTGCACTAAAGTTGACTAAAAAGGAGCGAGAACAAAATACCCTGCGCCTGAGAAAACGCTGTGGAGGCTGCCGGTTCCTACGCTCAGTGCGAGAGCGGACCCTCACCACACGGGAGTGGATTGCACACGACACACAGTACTGCATCTTCAAGTAGAGCTTAGGCAGAACATACCCTGAACACATTCAATGGAGAGAAACAAAATTTTACTCATAAACACCGAAAAGACAGAACAATGAATATATATATATATATATATATAAAGAGAGAGAGAGAGAGAGAGAGAGACCGTCATAAACGCAAGCCTCCTGAACATCCCTAACGGCGGCCTGTTCGACGATGTTCCTCACAAGAAATCTCTTGATAGCCTTGTCCTTTAAATTTTGTTTGTTTTCAAAACAAATGCACATAAGGAATTAAGAAAAAGAAAAAAATAATCCACAAAAATTAGAGGGGGACATATTATCGAGAGAGAGAGAGAGAGAGGGATGGAGACGAAATTTAACCTTGGGGCAAGACTTGCCGCAGTTGGAGCAGCGTATGAACTTGACGTGGCCGCGGCCGTGCTTGTTGCGTCCGCCGTTCCTACGCTTGAAAGTCTGTCCATCTCAAACAAACACACGCATAAGGTCAAGATGAAGAAGACGAAGAAGTTGATGATGATGACGACGACGACGCCGGGTGGATAATACGACTCACCATGGCTGCCGCTGGCGGTGGTTAATTCGAGTTTGCGGCAAGCACAGAGCGACCTCTAAAGCTTCGGGGCTCGGTGATCACGGCTTAGGGTTTCGGAAAGGAGTGCAGATGATAAAACGAGGCCTTTATAGTGATGAGTACGAGCAGCGCTGCACACATGGGACTTGGCTTTTTTTGGCTTATTTTCATTCTACCCCCTCAACTTTTTCTTTCTCTACATATCACCCTCCTTTCTTTTGGGACTTCTTTCCTTTTTCTTTTTTTGTTGTTTTTTCAAGATCTTTTTTTTTTCTCAGACAAAAATAGAGAGAGAAAAAAGATTTGAGTTGTTTAATTGAACCAGTAATACTGTTTCTGTCAAATTCTGTGAGTTAGATATGAAAATAAATACTTAACAGGAGACTTGGTTCGGTTGATAAGAATTATTTCTTAATTTTTGGTAGCTATTACACCTCCTAATAATAAAAACTTATTATTATTATTATTATTATTAGCTTAATCTCAAAATTTCCCACCTTCATATATAACTTCCTGAAACACATCTCAAACCAGTGTTGGGTTATCCCGCCGTGTTCTTTCTTTTAAGCAGAATTGTCTCATGCTACACAGTGAAGCATTGAAACCCTCCTTGCAATAAATTGAAAACCATTTTATTTGGTGACATTTCTTGTTATTAGCTGCTTTTTTATTCTCAGCATTTGTAGCCATACACAAAGTGGACTGGTGCACATTAAAAACTGTCCACCTTCTTAGTCAGTACTCGTCGGTAAGTGTGACGGTATGGTCATCTCGTCGTGACCTGAGACCGTGTAACACAGCCTTGGGGCGTGCATGCGATCCGACGGGCTCACGAGCACGTTGGTCGATACTCGACAACACCTGGCTGAGCCAAACATTTTTCCCATCATTTAACGTCAAATTCCGGCGAAAAGGGAGAGTTCCCACATAACAATGATCTACAAACAACTTGCAGGGGAACAAACAAGGGCAGAAGAAAACAGTACTTTTATTCTGGTTTCACACGCTGGGATGTACCAGAGAGTGGATCTGAGCTCAAACGTAAATGGGTCACTGGCAGATTACAACACATCCACAAAATTTTTTGCACTTCTCACCTGGCAGCCTAAAAAGCCAGTGTCCTCTCAAAAGCCAACGAGAATATGAGTTCTCAGAGCTCAAGGAGCTGCTTTCTTATACACTTCACTGGCATACTGCCAGTTAATTACCTTCCATATATTCTTCAAATAATCTGGCCTAGCATTCTTGTACTGCACAAAAAAAACAGAAAGAAACTTCCAAGGTATAAAAGAATATTACTAAACAAGAAAATTATGAACTCATAACTGGTACCGAGGGATCCCCCCAAAAATTTTAAAGAAAGTTGAGATAGCTAACGAGTTTGCAAGATGATTTAAGTAGAAAAGCTATCACTATAGTATCAGCCTCTATAAAGTTTTATTTTGCAATCATAAGCTTCAGAGGGACAACAATTGGCCGGTAGCAACTTCAATGCATCATGTCCAAGTATGTATTGCAGTATCAACCGGTGCTGTAGCTTTTAATATGTTAAATGTCTGAACTGAAACTTTCCTGCTTATTGTTGCAGTGCCATCATGGTCACATCTAGTGGCATGTTTCCAGTTACATTTACAGATTTAAAAAAAAATGCCTTCCCGGGTCATGGTACAGTGACAATGGAGAACATTGAGCCCCTGTTTCTATCTCCTCTTCCTAACTTGCTCAATAAGTTCTCATGGTGACTTTAATTAACAATAATGGGTTCCCTGATGGTCAACTGACTCATTAGAATGTGGGTTAGTGGTCTAAAATGCAGGGGCAGGAGGATTTTGGGAGTTTAGTCAGAGGAAAAGGTGGTGGTTTAGCAGTTGCTTGAAGATTAAGTCATGAAGAATGTAAACTGCGCTGCATCTAGAAAAATACTGCATTATGCACGTGCACACAAATGAGGGTGGCTAGAGAGTGAGAGAGATAGAGAAAGGTGTTTAACAGTTGTATGCAGGAGACAGAGAAGTGCCGTCAAAATCTTCTGCAGCAGCTGCCATATTTGGATGGCTAGGCTGCAGGAAACTTTGTTCATAAGGTTCTCACTCATGTTTTGGGTTCCAATCTGGCCAAAATGATTGCCATCCAAAGTATGACATAAGAAGAAAAGCCAAGACACAGGAGGATTAGCTTTAATACTAGGAATTACAGAGTCGTAACAGTCATTTCGCAAGATGCAAGACCTTGGATAGGGACTGTGCAACTAAGACAGCTTAGAGGACTTCAGCTCTGTTGTGGTTCAAAACGACCATTTTAACAAGGGAAAGAAACTTTAAAATTAGGGAGCATCAATGAATTGAAGGAAAAAAAATAAAAAACCTTCCTGTATGTCTCGAGTGACCTACCTGTAAATGTCATCACATTCTAAATAGAATATAAAGAAACTGAAACTAAAAACTACACAATCACATTTCACATTTTGAAGATAATAAGTTTACCTGTAAGTAGTACGCGTGCTCCCAAACATCAATACCAAGCAAAGGAACTAACTGTTGTCCTTTAGTTACCAATGGATCCTGTGTCCAGGATCACAAGTTATTTCAAGAACAAAATACCATAGAATATTAAAGTTCAAAGGCTTTAAGGTTCTCAAAACATCTGGCATAGAGAGTAAATAAAATATGTATGCAAATCCAGCACCAGTTATTGACAAGCCCTTCCCAAAAGTGCCAGAATTTTGTGATAATTAGGTAGCATTGCAAACAAATTATGACAAAGAGAGTACATTTACCCAACCTATAACTCATAATCCTGCATAACATGGCAATGAATAGCTCTAACTCTAAAGGGAACAATAGAAACAGATTTATAGTGCTTATCTTGCACCCTCTGTTCTCGCAAAAGCCTTCCCAGAGGAATGATGAAAAGAAACAATTCAGATGCAGAAAGAATTAAGCTACCTAAGAAAACCCCAGCACTCATTATGAGTTGACTTTGGAAGAAAATTTGTGAGGATACCTGGTTTGCAGTAGTCTCGACCTTAAGCTTCTTTGATTCCGAGTCGAGGGCAAGCCACTAATCATATCATATAATAAGACATTTAAGAGAAGATAAATAAGTACAAAACCATTACTCAGGCTATAATGCAACCCCAACTCCCAAACAGGAGAGAAGGAAAAGGATTGAAAACCACTGTTCCAATTTTGACAAACTAAATAACTCACCACCCATCCAGAGCCCTGCAGAGCAGCACCTTCTGCATTCATTTTTTGAATCAGTGCCTCCAAAGTACCGAAGTTCATGTCAATAGCCCAACCCAACGAACTATGTGGATCTTCCCCACCTCCTTCCTAACATGTTTGGTGGTTAGGTAGAAATCAGTAAGCAGAAGATAAATACATTTAAAGAAGATTAAACTTACACCGATTGGAGCAAGGTTTTTCCAGAAAATTGAGTGATTGACATGACCTGCAGGAGAAAAGTTAATGAATAATCTAACTAACATTATAAGGATGAGATCAGCATGCAAATATATGAACCTCCATACTACTTTTTATACATGTTTGGCCACCAAGACAATCATTTTACCAACATACATACAAGCATGGGTTCCAGTTGCATTCTTCCATAGAAAAAGCAAAATAGCAGTGCATATTCCCCATTCCAAACATAGAGACTGAAGAGTATTTTCGTTGTAATGAACAGAAATAGAAGACTAAAAGATGATGCCTTAAAAATGATTTCAGATTCCATTTCACCAATGGTCGACCTTTGAGTTGCTTGTTCTTAAACATGATTTCAGATTCCGTTTCACCAATGGTTGACCTTTGAGTTGCTTGTTCTTATCATCAAGCCACTGAAGGCATAAAAAAACTGCAGCACTGCCACAAGAGCATACAATCTATCTCTCATTTCCACAAATCTTTTCAGCATATCCCCATTTTTCTCGTATCCAACAGAGTCCAATAAGGTATCCAAGTAGAGTTCACAAGCTTCAATTGACCAATGAAGCTTTCACTCCAACCAAGACAATCTTTCTACTGTTAAGTTCACGAGTTCAAGTCCCATTGGAGTCAACTGACACAAAAATAAGAAAAAGGAAAAGGCTTCCAATTGAAGTGCGGTGTTTAGACTCACTTCACAAACAAGCAATTCGCCGGCATATGAAACGAAAAACAGAATCATAAAACAACAATAACCCACATTGCCACTCAAACAAAATTGTCAAGAAACCATCCAACCCCAAAACACTTACACGGTTGGATGAAGCCCTCATGCAAAGCCATATGGGGTTGAAAGCACAAACCAAGAGCAATATAATTTGAACACTAGACCTTACGATAATACGACTTTGATGTCATATTAAGAAACCGTTCAACTCAAAAACTTAGTTGTGAAACTCATGAATGAATCATACGCTAAACTCTAACAAAAATAACAATGTCATAAAGTAGAAATATTTTGTCAAACATTCATTCAATAAATTAAAAAAAAAAAAATTGGAGAGCACTGTACACTCGATATTTAAGATTGAATAGTACCTCCGCCGTTAAACTTGAGGGCACTCTGTAATCCGACGACGGTAGAGGCGTCGCCCTTATCCAAGGCGTCATGGAGCTGGTGGAGAGCCTTGTTGTAGTTGGTGACGTAAGCTTGGTGGTGCTTCTGGTGGTGCAGCTGCATAATCTCGCCGCTGATCGCCGGCTCCAGCGCCCCGTAGTCGTACGGAAGCTCCGGCAGCGAGAAGGTCTGCAATCCGCGCAGTTGCCCAAGGCCCAGTAGCCCTTGACGAGGGTGATGACCGTTGAATGCTGCAGCGGCGCCCGTCTTCGCCTTCGAAACCGATCCCAGGGTTGCACTTCTGGTCACGAGACAGCGGAGAGCCATTTTTCTTCACTCCTGAGGATGAAACGTGCTAGATAAAGACTCCAAGACAGGTAGGGTGGACTCAAGACTTTGAGTTATTTGGACAGGTTAACATATACTTTATTATTTAAATTATTGCATGAATGAGATGGATTGTTTAAAATATTTTTATATTATATTGATTAAAATTACTTTTTTTTTTTACTTTCTTTTTTTTTTCCTTTTCAATTCTCTTTCTTTTATTTTTTCTCTCTAACTCTCTTTTTTAATTTTTCTAACTCTTTCTTATATTCTTTATTTTTTATTTCTTATCTTTTTACTATTTTATTTATTTATTTTTATCTTTTTTTTTTCATTTTTCCTTTTCCTTCCTTTTCATGTTTTTGTGTTTCAATTCTTAGAAAAAAGGAATGAATAAAATATACAAAAAGGAAAAAAAGAGAGAGAGAAACTAAAAAAAAATAAAAGAAGAAGACAAAGATAAAATTTAGGAAAAAAAAAAGGAAAACAAGAGAAGATTGATGAAGAGGGGTATGTGAGTTATGAAAGAGAGATAAAAATATAAAAGAGATGAAACACAAGGAGCAAGGAAAGGAAATTAAAGAGATAGAAAGATACACAAGAGAAAGAAAAAAGAAGAGAGATGAGATGTAAAATAAGATAAATTAAGAGAGAGATAAAACATAAAAAGAAGAATAAAAATTAAAAGAGAAAAATAAAAGAGATAAACAAAAAGTTTAATAAAAGTGATAAAAGTAAGATAAAATAGATAGACATGAGTGAGAGAGAGAGAGAAAACAACATTAAAAAAAAAGAGAGAGTTAAAGATATAAGAGAGAGAGAGAGTAAGAGAGATGAAAATTATAATACGGATGTGTTTTGTTTGCTGGGAACCTCCTGGGGGTCTCGTGGATGGGAGTGCTTGAGGCAATCCCCAGCAAGGCCCATTTTGGTTGCATCACCAAGCGAAGAAAAAGTAATACTCACTTTCCTATGTACCCCCCCAAAAAAAAAAAGAAAAAAAAATTAAATAAGTGTAATTTTAATAATTGTAAATATTTTTAGAATTTTTTTAAAAAATGACTTTTAAAACATATATTTATTCATTATCTAAATACAACATGTAATTTTTTTTTTTGAAAAAAAAAATTATAAAAGTAAACTCGATGTAATTTTTTTTAATTTTTAATAAAATAGTATGAATTTTATCCACTGATAACTTATTAAATTTTAATATACAAATAAAATTAATTTAAAATATTTTAAATAAAAAGTTATATTATACTATTATAATAATAAGATATTTATTTGTTTAAAAAAATTGAGAAAACAATTAGGTAAAAATCGCGGGTGTGATCCCCATAATTCTTTTAGATTCTAGTACTCTAAGAAAAGAAATTAAATATTAGTATTTAATGAGTAATTAATAATAACAAATATAAATTAATTATATTTTATTTAATATTATAATTTAATAAAATTAAATATAAAAATATTATTGTATTATCATATTTACTAAATTATTATTTATTTATTTATTTATTAAAAAAAAAAAAACTCTTCCCTGAAGTGTTTGGAGGGCAATCCGATCCCAATCCACAGTCGCAGGTTGCCAAGTCCCAACTTTTCCTCGATCGGAGTCAGAGGGATGATAAGGTTGCCAGCCCCATCTTCAAATTTACAATCTTGCCACTTCGCCACCAAGCTTCTCTCCTCACAAACTGGGCGTCTACCCGAGTACACACTTCCCAAGAACTATTCCCAGGATTTCCATCTTCAGAAAAACCCCACAAAGATTGACACTTTATCGTTACCTCGGAGGTCTCTGGGGATCAAGGCATCTTCTATGGCGTCCCCAACACCCACGTCATCATCCACAGATACAAAGAAGACCAACAAACCTTTCTCTGTTCTTTTTGTGTGTTTGGGCAACATTTGTAGAAGCCCAGCTGCCGAGGGTGTCTTTAGGAACATTGTCAAGAACAGAGGCCTTGACTCCAAATTCAATATAGACTCTGCTGGCACCATTAATTACCATGAGGTGTGTTTTATGTACAATCCTGTTGTTTGGATACCTAGAAATGGAAAAAGAATAAAAAAAAAATGATCAGAAAGGAACTCAGTGTCGAGATACATGTCTCGCATAGCCTGTTACGTGGAAAGATTATGACTTTTCCTTTTTCTGTTTTGTTCATTTTGATTATGAAGGGTAATCCTGCAGACCCAAGAATGAGGGCAGCCTCCAGGAAGCGTGAAATTGAAATAACATCAATTTCTAGGCCCATTCGACCTTCTGATTTTACGGATTTTGATCTTATCCTTGCAATGGATAAGCAAAATAGAGGTACGATAGCAGTTAGGGAACTATAGATATTATTAGCAATTTGTGGTCACATTAGAATTGGTTTTGTTGGCGCCCATTGCTACAATTGCCTAGTTGTGAACAGAGGAGAACACACAGCCATTACTCACTCACGAAGGCATCTTGAAGGAACACGTCATCAGTGTTGAAATTGGTTACAATTGCATGTTTAAATGTGTATCACACATGTCTTTGTCTTTAGTTACCGCTGTTGGTTCCCTTTGTAGAGGATATATTGGAGGCTTATAATAAGTGGAAATTTAGAGAGCCACTGCCTGATGATGCACACAAGAAGGTGAGCAAACTTGGTGATAGTATTTGCATGGTTTTATGATGCCTGTTTTGTTCTGAGTCTTATGTTTCTTCTGTTTTTCAGGTTAGACTAATGTGCTCCTATTGCAAAAAACATGATGAAACTGAAGTTCCAGATCCCTACTATGGTGGACCACAGGGGTTTGAGAAGGTATGGATGAAAATTTTTGGTTAGTGGGTCAATTATCTAAACTTTTTCGTGATTGCTTGAACTTCCATGAGTTGCAGATACCATATGCCATGCAATTTGATTTGTCAGTGGTATGCTGGTTATCAAATATCAAGACTGAGCATCCCTTTTGTGTCTATGTTGGCTCGGCCATTTCATTTGTTATTTTTCTTTTCATATTTTTAGTAAGTTTATGCTCTTTGCATGCACTGCCTGCCCTTATACTGTTTTAAATATGAAGTCTCCTATCAATTGTGTTGTTCTTGTTGAGTCTTCACTTGTGCTCATTTACAAATTCTGCTTGTATCTAATTTTGATTTAATACTATTTTTGTAATTTCCTTCACAGAGATTTACTATGGTGCAATTTGATTTTTTCAACTTGTAATTTGCCACTTCAATTTCCTTACGATAGGCACATCGGCTCAGCTTATAACTGCCCCCTTTGTTTATTATTATCCATGATGGAATTCGTATATTTTTATGTTTAAAACGTGTGCATGGGTGTGTGAATTTTTCAGTGCAAGATGTCTGGATTATTGCATATCAATTCTCTTTGTTTCAAGTTGTTAGCATCTTGTCATTAAGAGCGTGCTGTTTTAGTCGATACACATCTTATACTATTTCTTTTTACAACAGGTGTTGGATCTGCTTGAAGATGCTTGTGAATCATTGTTGGACAGCATCCTAGCGGAGAACAGTGACATTCAAACAGACAGAGAACTTTGAAATTCCAAAATTCTTATAGTTTGAGTCCTGGAAGATCCTTCATTTTTCTTTCTGTAGTTGCAAGATACTTCTTTTATGGTGATGAGGCATAATCTGATATAGTGTCATCACTTGCTGGGGGTCCGTTGTGATTTCTCTGTTCTGCCAGTAGAATTATTACGTTGCTGCACAGAAGTTGGGAATTGAACATTATTTTGAAAATTGAAGAATAAATGCTTTAAACAGTACAATATCCATGCTTGAGGCAGCTAACTAGCAATTTGTATGTTCAATTGAATTGCTTAAATACCCAGCTTTGCATTGATATGCAATTCCAGGTTTGCATTGGTTTTGCCTATCAATCATACATTCCACCAATTTACGTACATTTGGAAAGCAAATTTTCAAAATTTTCATCCTTTCTTATCAGCGTTGTTGACTTGTCATTGGGTAAAGTCCATTTCCCCAACATTCATTACTCCAAAGTTCTGAAGTGGTAATAACAGCGACAGACAGCAGACAGCATGACGGTTGACCTGAACAGCGGATTGCCTCCAAATCAGGACAAGGGAAAGAATTTTTTCTTCCCCAGATAGTCATGGAAGACGGAACGATGCTTATCCTGCCAGTGATTTGCGGACGTATTGGAGTATGGAAGCAGTGGTAACTTATTTATGCAGCTGATACCCAACTTCTGTCACACATGGAAATGGATGTTGCTATGCTCGCAAAGTTCAATGGGTTACCATTTTTTGCGTGAATGAAAAAGTCTTTGCAGATTTGCATATGCTCCCAAGAATCATACAGCAAGCAAGCTGAATGTACACCTACCCTCGTGAAATAGAATAGCTTAACTGCAGTCCTATAATCTAGAGAAGGGAAGAATTCACCCAGTGGGCTAGCCATGAAAATTCTGACCACCTTCCTTACAGCAGCTTTGACAGCCAAATGTTTAAATTAGGTCTTCCTACAAACGAAAAACCCTCCAAGATTAGCGTACGCTGCTATCTGCGGTGAGCACGCTGTATTCTTTGGTAAAAGGCGAAAAAATAGTTCACCCTGTGCTCACAGTGTAGCTGCGTACTAGTTATAGAGCATATGGGTTTGGTTTATACCATTCTTATGTCGTTGTTGTGGCGCTTTGCTTTCGATGTGATATTTAGTGCTGTGAACCCTGCAATCCTTGTTTCCTAGTTTGTTTGTTTCGGTTGTTCTATTCTTCAGTCAGCTGACATTTTCTCGGTCCAGCAAGCGTCTATCTAGTAACCAGAAGCTAACAAAACGACACCGTTATTTAGTATGATCACATGGCAGACCCCAATTCCATGGACAGACAAACATTGGTGAAGTAGTTTCCAAAGATTTTTCTGCTTTCTTCTTCCTTATTCCCATGTCTTCACAGATTCTTACCACTAAAACCAGGTTATTACTGATAAATGTATCAACAGATCCAAACGAGTTGCCTAACTTTTAGACTGGTTCCTGAAGCCCATCATTTAACTTGCCAACTCTCATAGCAGCATAAGGGGACATCATAGATTCAGAAATGTAACCAAACCCCAGCACGGGGATTTTATTTATTTATTTATTTATTCGAGATTTTGCACACTGGTTACTGTGACACGCCATTTCTCCAACAAAAACACAAACGGCCATGCGCCAGCCACCAGAATAGGTTCCATTTCCGGACAAAAGGCATATGCCCTATAGTTGCCGTGTGGTCAAGGAGATACAAACATCAACCTTATTTCCCTGGAAAACTCTACTACTGTCATAAATACGGATGCCCCTTGGCTTCAAGGTATAAATTTATACAATGAATGGCTGAAGAAATCATTTCCTACCACGTTTCCTACTTGGTTTGGACTTGATTCCAATACTACCATTCTTGTTGTTTCCCACCAACCCAGTGATCTCAATTGCTCGTTCAAGCTCTCCACTCTTCATATGCATCTAGATCAGAAAAATCACCAGCTTTTGCAATTTGATACAAACCTCGTAAGAACCACACTCAAAGACTAACTATTGAGGTCATTGGCGGGTCTACATTGGTTTCAATGGGGGCACTTCCGCGAAAAAGAAATTATGCATTTTGCCCCTGTAAAAAGATGAAATTAAGAATAATTTAGATCAAATTTATAATATTGCCCCCACCCAAAGGAAGTTTGTGTTATTAGAAAATAAAAAGGTGTTATATAAATTCTTAGCTAAATATAAAAAAAAATTATAGAAAAGACTTTTTATTTTAAAAAATATTTTTTCTTTTTAACTTTAAACTTACATATTTCCTCTTTCCAGCCGTCCAATCTACACTTACTGGCAGATTGACGTGAGTTTCATATCCTTTCTTTCAAAATCTATAAATTCTTCATTTCTATTTTTTATTAGAGCAATTCCCAATACATTCTTTCTTTATTCTTGTTCCTCCAATAATTATTTTATTCACTTAATGCTGAACTGAATTGAGTTCAGGTTTACAGGGGTAAGCTTTTTTTGCTCTCTCTTTTTTTTTTTTTTTTTTGCTTCTTTGACTTTTCTTTTTGAGAGTTTTGGAAGAAGCATTTTTCCAGTCAAGTCATTCATGGAACTTCTATGATGTTAAGATGCATGCGACAACATTAATAATGAAAAAAAAAAAGACTCTAAAATATGAAAACTAGTAGGAAAAAAAAACAACTATAATATCTTTATTAAATATTTGAATCTAATTATTTTTGCTATTTTTTTAATTCATCAAATTTCTTTTTGGTATATGTGTGTGAATTTTGGCCCCCATTAACTAAAAAGTTTCATATCCGCTACTGATTGTAGTAAGATAGACTGCAGCTCATATAGAATCCCAGGTTTAAATCTCATACTCAGAATATAAAGCTCAAACTACATACCTTATAATTAAGGTGTTAACACAATTCTCTCGCATGCCCCAACTTCACCATACATTGGCAATCTACGTCTACTGCATTTTTATGTTGAACCTAATTTGGACAATGGCTGCAAAATGAATACATATCTGATAGGCCAGATGGGCTAGGTTGACAGCATGGATTTATGAAAGCTTCTTTCATCCCTCAGGGCGACACTCTTTTTTTTTTTTTTTTTTTTTTTTTCAGTATCTATCAAGCAATATTAAAACTAGTTTACGGTAACTATATTAAGTCTATTTTTTCAAAATAAAATATTGATTAATAAAAATAAAAAGAAAGACACGTGCACTTTATTAATCAATTCTTGAAGACTCCCAGGTAATAGTTATAGTTGCCTAATAAATATAAATCTAAAATCTAACTGATTTGAAATTTAAAAAAATCTAATTTGAATATATGTAATTAGAGTTGAATTTAGAGTTAAATTAACATTTGGATCCTACATTTACCTGTTTTTTGAAATTCTGTCCATTTACATTTTTTATTTTTAAAATCGACCTTTTACATTGTTTCCGCTAAATAATTTGGCCTCTTTTTTTTTTTTTGTTAATTTTCTATTAAGTGGCGTCACCTAACTGCTATGTTAGTAGGCATTTGCTTAGTGAATTGCCACGTCATAATAATGATGACGTGATAATTTTTCTTTCGAAAGATAAAAAAAATTATATTTTACAAAATTTAAAAATTTTTCATAAATTTTAAAAAATTTACATTTAATAGACTCAATTTTATTTTATGTGACAATTCACACATTGTATTTTAACATATAACAAAAAAAAATATTATGACTAATAATCATTAAGCGAACTTAAGGAAATAGTTAAAAAAACACATTTATCTTTTTTTTTAAATAAAATTTATATATTTTTTTAAAAAATAACTCTAACAATTAATAGAATGAAAAAAAATACATAAAAAATTTATTTGATTAAAATTTTTAGTAAAAATAATATTATTAAAAAATTAACATAAAAATAATTAAAATTTAATTAAAAATAATTTTATTATCGTTTAAAAAATTAAAGATAATTTAATATTTTTAAAATATTTATAATATTATTTTTTAATTATTTCAAAAATTTTAATATATTATGTTAATTGTTATAAAATCTAAATATTAATATATTTTTAATTATATTTTAAAATAAAAAGTATGGATTATCATTAAATTTAAAATATAATATATTAAATATATATATATATTTTAAAATTTTTAATTTCTTAAAAATTGTCAAATCATCATTTTTCATGGTACGAGAGCTAACTCTACAAATAACTGTACGATCACGCGGTGCCACTTAATGATAAATTGACATAAAAGGGTTAAATTATGTAATGAAAATTACGTGAATGATCAACTTTAAAATTAAAAAGAAGTGAAAATAATTTCAATAACTGGTAAATGTAGAGAGCTAAATTTTGAATTAAGCATATTATGAAAAACTGTATTCAATTGTAATTAGGTAGAAAATCAGGTTGAAATTGTAATTTCACATTAAGAAAAAATAGGTCAGTGGAAGGATAATTTACGCAATTCATCATTAAATTCATAAATTATTTTTATTTTTATTACTCAATTTTATTTTATTATAATTAAATTATTTAATTTTAATTTTAATTTAATTATTTCATTATTTTGTAAAATTAAAAGTTATAATTTTAATATAATTAAGTTTATTGATGAATATTTATTTAATTAATATATTTTTATATTAAAATTACTCGTATTATTGCAAATTATATAATATAATAGATGAAATGATAATTTAGAAAAATAAATTTTTTTTCTTATGGTTTTTTATTTTTAAAATTTTAAAGTTTTAAAAAGACATATCAATATTTAAGTAAATTTAAAAATTTTATATTCTTAATTATTTTTATTACCATTATATTGAATAATTTAAATATATAAATATATTATTTAAATAAAAAATATAATAAACTTTGTTATATAAAAATTATAATTTTTTAAAAATAAATTTTATAATTATTAACAAAATAAAGTGATAAAATAATTATATAAAAATAAATTTAAAATTTAGTAATTTAAATATGACAAAATAAAATTTTAAAATAAATAATAAATAATAAATTTAGTAATAAATTATGAGATTTATTAACTGCGAACTAAAACAGGCTGTTAAGAGGGATTTTGAAATAGTCGTCTGCTAAAAGGCTTCAATATTTTCTCTTCACCGTTCCAAACTGGTGGCGGCAGGTCGTGTCGGATCATCTTGGTTGTGTTTCATTCTCAGACCTTCTTAGTTCAGGTCGGCTCTCTCTCTCTCTCTCTCTCTCTATATATATATATATATCCGGTCAATCGGCATATATTCGGATTCATCTTTCAGTTCTGAAATGAAGGTAATTATTGCAAAAATGATGTGTACGATGTTGATTGCCAGAACTAACCTCAGATCCGACAGTGTTAGGATAATCATGGTTGGCCCTGTTCTAGGTTAGTCACGCCATCCGTCTTAGCTGGGTTCTAAAATCCAAGACTGCCCGAAAATATCGGTATTAGGATTTGACTATTTGAACGAAATCCTTGTTTTTTTTTTTTTTTAAAATTTTATAAAATTTTCTTTGTAGTTCTCTCGTTTATGCAATTGTTGCGTTCGCCCATTTCGTTATCTTTGCCTTTCAAATTTTATATGTTTTTGGGGGTTCCTTAATTCCCCTGTAGAATGGGGTAATTTGGATGGATAGTTTACGGGATACAGATGGTTCGAGCTTGTATTCCTGTTTTTGTTTTTTTTTTAATAAAATTTTTAAATATTTTAATTGGGTCCTTTTCTTCTGTATTGTCTGTTATTAATGGTAGTATGTTAATTTATCTGATGCCGAAATTGGGGAGTGGAATTTAGTATGAAACCACAATGGTGGGCGGACATGGGCTAAGGAAGTAGTGAAAAACTACAGTAGTTAGGGGAAGGAAGAAACACTGGTCTGCGTGACACGAGGAAGGGTCACTCAATCTTTGTCGGATCACCCTCCGTTGCTTATGATTGGTCATCAATTTAGTGGGGAAGTCTGTTTCTCACCTTGAATCTTTATCTGTGATTGCAACAGCTTTTGTCTACTAGGCCTAAGTTTTACTTTCAGTCTCTTCTAGGATGTTGCTTTAGTTATTTCTGATAATCAACAAAAGAATTCAATGCCGTGTTTGTACTGGAATGATCTTTTGCCTGTGTTGAACTCTTTGTGCAGGATGTCAGAACTACCGTTTCGTCCCCGAGAGAAGCTCCTTGAGAGGCAGAAATATTTTCAAAGCATCCACAAACACACTTACCTGAAAGGACCTTTGGATAAACTCACATCTGTTGCCATTCCTTTAGCTTTGGCAGCCAGCTCAATGTATCTTATTGTAAGTCTTTTCAACCTGCCCACCTGCAATGATTTCTAGCTATGGTCTCTACCTGTGCACAAAATTATCTTCACATGTTGTTGGCTTCCAGTGGTGTGACTCTTTATTAGGGTCTAATTGTTTGTTTTAGGGGCGAGGGATCTACCATATGTCGCACGGCATTGGCAAGAAAGAATGAGGAGGCAGCCTACTCATCAACTCTGTTGCTCAAGCTATAAAGGATTATATTCTTTTGCACTTGGACTAGTTTTCTTTTCAAGATTTAGTACCCTAAATAATCATTGACTTACCGTCTTTAGCCATGGAAGGAAGCAGAAACAACACTGTTGATAGCTCCAACCTTCTGTTTATTGTTGCAATGCTCAATTTATGTTCAAATGGCGAGACTGGCCATTGATTTTGCATGTTCAATAAATCTCGTTTGCACACTGCTTGATATTCTATGATTTTGTGTTATGGGAGATAACACACCGGAAATTACGTTGGCAAGTGAATTGGTGTTGTTTTGCGTGTGCTTTTCTTAAACACTGCGATGAAAAATGCTATAGATAGACAAGTTTCTATTAGAGATTATGAAAAGATTTGTGCATGGTTAGATGCTTCAAAAGGGATTTTAATCTCTTAAAAGTTGAGAGTTAGGTTTGAGGTCTGGAAGTCATGGGTTTGAGTTGCACAAACAGGTTCTTTTTTTTTTTTTGTGAAAATAAGGGTAAGCCTAGTACATTTGATTCACATTTCACAAGGAGAGAATTTTGTGCGCTGAGAATTTTTTTTTAGTTTTGAATTTTTGACAATTTTTGAATGCATGATAAAGGCTCTAGAGTCAAGGTGTTCCGTTATCAAGCTAGAGAAACTGTTGGATTAACCTCTTTTAGAGCTCCCTGTTGTTAGACACATGACGGATTATCTAAAGCCTGCAGCCTCAGGAGGTCTTTTGTTTCTTCTTTTCCCAGGCCGGCGGGAGTGGGGGAGGGAGAGAGGCCAATAGGCGATGTTTGAGTAGGTATTCTATTCTATGGCTTTTAAAGTTAAGCATGCTGTGAGACGTGGCTTTTGTTTTTGGCAGCTCCCCAGCACGAGGTTTGCCATTGACTACCTTAACCAAACGCAAACCTCAACAATTCCATAATTGAGCAGCTTTCACCCCTTCCAGTTAAAATTCTGGCTGGTCATATTCCTTCGGGAAGAAATGAAAATGTTATGAAAGAAATTATAATATCAATCATCTTGGTTCTTGAATTTGGTTGACCTGTGACGGCCCACCTGCCTTTGAAGATTATACACCCCCTTATCATTATTTAAGAGTTCTCATCAGTACCTTTAATTTCCGTTCTTCTTTCTTGTTTAATAATTTTATTTAATAGTTTTGTATTTTCTATGTGGGAGAAAATAATTTCACATAAAAAAAGATTACAAGTTTATACACACACACAATATATATATATATATATATATATATTGAAGGGGCCTGTATCCCCCTTCCATTCGCCCGGCAAGAAATAAAAGCGAAAATTGAAACAAAAGAGAGGGTAGGGTAAACCGAACGAATTTACGTGGGACTACAAATTAGAAGAAAATGTTATATGAATATTACTAAGCAGTTAAACTCATTAAAATATATAATAACTAATGAAAAATATTAAAGTATATGTTTTTTTTAATTTTTAACTCTATTTATTTGTAGTAAAAATTAATTTATATTTTTTGGTGCCTATTACTCAGTCATACCAATTTTCCCTATATTTTTCAAGATAAAAGATTTTTTTTTTTTTAAAGCTAAACATAGGATATAGCTATTTGGTTCAAGATTTTGGATATGCATTTGCTCTATTTAACTATATATATATATATACAATGTTTTTTTTTTCTTATTTAAATGTTAACTTATAAAGAATAAATTATCTTATGTAATTTGACTTATTATAAATTTTAATTATATTTAACTATTAATTTGGTAGACATATTTTAATATTTTTATTTTTTTATTTGTAGATACATTGTGGTTGGACAAATATGCAATATGATTTTGGACTTATAATATTTAATGTAGCTATTTGATTTATGATTTTGATTTTACTCTTTGTGATTATTATGGGGTCGTCTTGTTTTTATTTTTGGAGTGTTTTCATTGTTAATGTCTTATTGTCTTTTGGTTTATTGTTTCTAAATTAGGTTTATTTATTGAGATCACAACATTGTATTTTGTTGCTTTAAGGCCATTTGCATTCATGATACTAACATGTTTATAAAAGTTAAATTCATTGGAATAGAGTGGAGTAGAATTCATAGATTAACAAAGTAATGTATTGTAGTTTAATACACATTCAAAAATACCAATAAAAAAATAAATTGATAAAAGGTTAAAGGAAACTAAATGCATCTTTATAGGTCTACATAAAATATAGCTTAGAAAATCTATATATTTCTATTTTTCTTTTATTATTAAATAGTTGAATGGTCTTGTATACCTAGATAAGCACTATATTTACATATTTTTTGAGAAATAAAAAAATATCTATAAAGGGACATTCTAAAAGATTGCAAAAGAACAATAAGCTTTTTAAAGAATTTGTAATTATCATAATTGTCCTTTTGAATAGTAAGGTTAACTCCAAAGTTGTAATATTTTGGTTTAATTTTCTTCACTTCTTAAAATTGATATATTGCATACCAAGTTCCTTTTTCAAATATTCAAATTTGGCTTTAAACAATATTTTAATAAAGATATATGTTATTTGGTTTTTAGAATTATAGTAAGTTAATTGAACTTTACCATTTTCTCGTACTTTCCATAAGAAATAGAGTTTTATCTTAAAGTGTTTAGTCCTTTCATAGTTTATTGAATTTCTCAACGTAACAATAATTGCTTAATTATCATAAAAAACTAAGATAGATTAAAATGAAGCTTGTTGTAGATTAAAATGTATCTTTTTTAACCAAATAACTTGGTTGATAGTAACAATTGTAGCCACATACTTTGCCTTTGTTGTTGATTGTGTAACTATAGATTACTTCTTTGAATTCTAATAGAAGAACCCTCTACTAAGTAAGAAGCAATAGCCAAAAGTGCTTATTATGCCCTTAATAGGTCTTATTTAATCATTAGCTGTGTAGTTTGATAGTTTTATCCTATCTAATTTTCTAAACATGAAACTAAGATTAATAATACCTTTAAGATATCTTAGGAATCTTCTCTTAAATTTATAATATAGCTTTTAAGGAAAGTACATAAACTTTGAGAGAAGATTTATGACTTAAACTATGCCAAACCTTGAAGTTACCATATATAGTAAGCATATAATAAGACTTATAAAAAGCCCTACATCACCTTTTTCTTCTCTATTGTCCTTAACTGGTTTTTTATGGATTTCCATTAAAGTTGAAACAAGTTTACATGCGTAGATATTGGACTTCTTAAGTACTTTTCTAGCATACTTTTCTTGATTAACAAAGATGTTAAAGTCTAGTTACTACACTTGAAATAAAAAAAAAATGACATTTACCTTATATTAGACATCTTAAACACCATTTTTATTTCCTTTTTAAACTCAAGAACATATTCATGATAATTTCTTTTTATGAGTAAATCATTAACATAGATAAAGATTATAAGAATTTACACTTTTGTAGCTTTAACAAGTAAGGTAGTTTTGTTTTTACTTTTCACAAAGTCAAGTTGTATTAAATGATTATTGATCTTATTGAACTAGGCTTTTGGTACTTATTTCAAACCATATAAAGCCTTCATTAGTTTGTATACTTTAGTCTCCTTTCCCTTGATCATATAACCCTTTGGTAATTTTACATAAATATCCTCTTATAACAATTTATTGAGGAAAAGAAACTTAATATTAAGATGGTACGCATATTAACTCTTTTGTACATTAGTATTAGTTTAATGGTATCAAGTTTTACAACAAAAGCAAAATTGTTCGAAAAATCAATTCTTATTTATTATAAGTAGCCTTTAACCACCAATCTAACTTTTAACATATTTAAACTGCCATATGCATTTAGTTTGGTTTTATAAATCTATTTAACCTTAATTACATTTTTGTTTGTAGGTCTCTCTATTAGAAATTAAGTATGATTTCTCTAGATTATAATGATCTTCTTAACCATAACTTATCTCTAACTTGCTGACTTGGTTACTTTATGATGGTTAATAGGTTTTATGATATCTTTCTCTCATGTATTTTAAAGAAAAACCTTATTTCTTATATAAGCTTATCATTATAAGTATCATCCTTTGAGTTTTTAATTAAACTATTATGATTAGTTAATTTTTGCTAAGAAATTTATTTTATACTATGACTTAAAACTTAAATTACATCATCATTACAATTTTAACCTTTTTTTCACTGAATTTAACCTCTTTACTAATTAAAACCTTTATGGTTTTTACATTATAAACTTTGTAAGACTTATAAATTGTGTTATATCTAACAAACATATTTACCTTAGCCTTTTTATCAAGGTTTTATCTCCTTTAGTTAGGCATCAGAACAAAACACAAGTATCCAAAAACTCTTAGATGATAAATAAATAGCTTTACTCCAAACCATATTTCATAAAAAGTATTACCTTAAATTGCTTTAATAAAAAGTTTCTTATATAGGTAAACTGAAGTATTTATAGTTTTAACCTAAAACTATTTTGGCATATTGTTTTTATAAAAGAGACACCTTGATATTTTCATAACTATTTTATTTCTCTTTTTACTCACTTTATTCTATTAATAAGTGAAAAGAAATAAGAATTGATACTTTTTGCCTAAGATCTTACAAAAATCTTTAAAGGCAATAGAGGTAAACTTAATGCTATTATTAGGCCTTAAAGTCTTTACTTTAAACCCTAACTTATTTTTAATAGGAACCTTAAAGGTTTAAAAAATAAAAAGGACCTTAGACTTAGATTTTATAAAATATACTTAACAATATATGATATAATTATTAATGAATAGGATAAACAACTTACTTCCAATTAAAAATGGCATAAATATAAGCCATATATTTTAATATCAATTGGTTGCAATTTTTCTCTAGCTCTTCAAGCTTGATTAAAAAGAAATAATTGTTTAGTTTGTTTGCCTTGTTGGCAAGCTTTATATACTCCTCTATAAGGAATAATTTCACATAAACTAGTTACTAGTTGATTTTTTTGCAAATTTTGTAATCCACCATAATGATGATGTCCTAATCTTTTATGTTAGAGGTTAGACTCATCACCAATGGCTAGTAGAGATGCACAAGACAATTGATTAAGTCTAATGAAAAACTTTTTACTTTCATTTGAATAGTTATAACTTCTTCTTCATTGAAGTTTAATATTATATAACCATTATTCATAAATTGCAAAAATTAGTTTCTCTTTAACAATTAATCAACACAAAGTAAGTTATGATTAATGTTAGGTTTAGACAACATATTTGTGATGAATTTTGTGCCTATTGAAGTTGGAATAACAATTACACCCTTTCCTTATACCTCAATTAGAACATCATTTTCAATTCTTACTTTGGTGGCAAAGGCTTTATCAAGTACCTTAAATACTATTAAATATAGAAACATATAATAAATGCAACCACTATTAATAAGCTATAATTTGTTGTTTAAATTTGTAGTTTTGTAACTATTAATAAACAATCTTTCTCTATAGCCTTAACATATTATCTCTTTTATTATTGTAAGTGCTTCCTTTTACTGTTGAAAATCTTGTCAACGTGGCCTTTTTTATTGCAAAAGAAGAAGAGAGCATTAGGTTTTCTTTAACAATCCTTAGGTAAGTGTAAAGTTCTATAACAATATTCATATGAGGCATAAACTTTTTTTCCTCATGACTTGTTTGATTTTGCTTCCTTCTTCTTAGATTTTTCATTTTAAGGTCTTTTATAAGGAGCTTCCCTTTAGTAAATGTGGACAAAGCACCCTTTAAAGATGTTGTAGGTTTAGAAGGTTCAATTTCTCCTTTATGTCTAAAAACTTTTCTAGACTCTTGTACTTAAAAAGCATTGATGAGCTATGAAGTAGACATCCAAGAGAGATCTTTAGAGTCTTTTAAAGAAGAAATTTTTACTTAAAACCTTTTAAACATACTTACCAATACTTTTTAAACAATCTTTTTGTTTGACATGTCTTCTTTAAGCAATCTTACTTGATTTACAAAATTCATAAGCCTGTTATTATATTCTTTAATAGTCTTTAAGTCTTAAATTTTCAACATCTCAAAGTCCTTCCTAAATTTGATAAGTTTGCATGTTTTTTGTCTCAACATTACCTCCATTTTTATTTCTTAACCATTGTCAAGCTTCTTCAAGTGTTTTTTATGCCATAATCTTATTTAATATTTTATCAGCAATAGTTAAATAATTATAGGACAAGGCCTTGTAATGTTTGACCACTTATTCACTATGGTTTTTAAGTTGGCAACTATTAGATTAGTAGGAAGTACAAGTAGATCTCCTTCATATTTAGTAACTTCTTAAAGATCATATGTTTTTAAATATGTCTTTATCTTGAAAGATCATTGCATATAATTCTTTATAGAGTTTATAATTTGAAACCCTAAGTATTTCCTTTCAACTATTGTGTATCTCTCTAATTTTCACGCATAATAGGTTCCTTTAAGATCCTTTGTAACTATGATATCACTTTTGTTGGCAAGAATATAACTAGTGATGAATTACAATTGATATTTTGCTGTTGAATACCAATAAACTAGAAAACTAATGCAAGCAAAGGTTGTATGAGTAGAGAGAAAAAAAAGTGTGATTTTTGGTGCAAAAACATAATTTTTGTTTTTTTGTAATAATTGTCCTTATAACATTACCAATCTCCATTCCTACAAGTAAACTCCATGCTTGATAAATTCTTTGGATATTTATATCGCAAAAGTGTTGTCAAATTGTCTCTTATACTTAAATAAGCATTATGATTATATATTTCTTAAGAAATAAGAAGATATCTATTAAGGGATATGCTGGAAGATTATGAAAGAACAATAAACTTTTTAGAGAACTTATAACTATCATAATTATCCCTTTGAACAACAAAGTTGACTCTAAAGTTGTAATGTTTTGGTTTAATCTTCTTCACTTTGGATTGGCCTTAATCTACTTCTTGCTTTTGACTACATAACACTTTTGGGTATCAAAGTTAAGTTTATCAAGGTCCCTTATAATCCCTAAATAGACATAAAACACTTTCTACACTATTTATTGGTGGCTCTTTGAGTTTCCAAATTACTCCTTATGGAACAAAATGAAAAAAAAAAACTAGAATTTTAAAAATTTATAAATATAGAAAAGTGAAAAGAAATCTTAAGTTCAAATAAAAAAGAAGAAAAAAAAAAACAAAAGGTTAGTCCTTCCATACTTATAATCATTCATTTATTAGGATTATCACTAGTTATATAATTATTGTATCCTAAAACTATCCAAGAAAGGATGAATCAGGTAAAACAAGAACATATGCCTAAACTATGAAATATGAGCAGACAAAATAATCAAATGTTATATGAATAAACATATTATAAGTAATAATAAAAAAATTTAAAAAATTAAAAATTAAAATACTATAATATATAAAAATTTGACTCTTTTTTTTTATAGCATATGTTTTTTTATAGCATATGTTTTCTCTTTTGAGAGTTTTAATTTATAATTAATCTTCTTAAGAAAACAATCACATATATACAAAGGTTATATGACTTTAATTACAACTTTTCTCTACTCTTTTGAGCTCATAATTACAAACATTTAGAGCACTTTAGTTTTCTCTCAATTCTTCGCAAATGCTTATTCTCTTTCTTAACACTTAGAGTACACTTGGTCTCTTTTTCACTATTTCTCTTTCAATTTGCTTTCTAAGCAAGCTCATACAATGCCTTTCTCTCTTTTTTCTCCATTACCAAAAATGAACAATAGCAATGCACGTAGAAAAGATTTGACTGCGTCATAAAATTAATTTTATAAAACAAATTGCCTTACAGCCGTTACAAGAGTCATTTTGTTTCCATCTTGGGCATTGGTCAGCGTCTTGAGCAATTTTGAAATATTTGTCATTTTTTGTGCTGGCCAATCGTGCCAATTAATGCGTTTCTTGCGGATTAGAAGACTACGTTCAAATATCTTTCGAACCATATCCTAATTCTTCTCCAGTTGCTTGTATTATCTATTTGAAATTCACTCAAATAGTCTGTTACCACAACTTAACACTTCACTCTCTTGGTCATAATTTCGTCTACAGACCTTCAATTAAGACCCTTTTTTTTGGTGTTAGAAACTAAACACATTTAACTTTCCAATCGTATAGTTATAATTTAATTCCTCTCTATTTGATCACACGAGTCTGAAAGTTGGATGTTAATGAGCAGTACTTTCTTTCTTTCATGTATAATTGAGTTCCCCATTGCAACCACGTCATGTCAGTGTATGTTGTTTTTGTTTGATTTAATTCTGTCACGGAGCACACTTAAAACAAACATATTAATGACCCTCAATTTCTTGTTATCAGCAAAACTGAATTGAATGTAAACCTTTAGGGTCTCAGCACCAACCCATCAACAAACAAATTGTTTTGTGAGGACCCAAATGCTATGATTTGTACCCAACCTTATAAGATGTGGTGAAAGCATGCTGGACCAATCTTCATGTACCCACAAACTCTTTTGAAGTTGCTGACAGACCACGCAAATAAGCAAGGACGGATCAGCCGCCTTGTCTCAGAACCGACCGGCCGGACGCGAGGAAAGCTAGCTCTCTTAAATCCCGACAAAATGTGGACTTTCACCCTGATGGACTGAGAAAAAAACATAAAGGCCCGACGACGCTTCCAAGAGAGCAAGAAAGTTTTGTTTGTTTTGACACCGTGTACTTTTACGCTATATATATGTATGTATGTATGTATGTATGTATGTATGTATTGGCCTTTACATGTGCCCAATTGAGGCTTGCATCTAACTTTTCCATTTCTGTTTCAAGACTAAGAGCTTGATTTTCATGTTTTATTTCAATTTTTTATGTTAAGAAATTATGCCTTTGAATTCCACGTAAGCTTAGGTGACAGATAAACTAACAGAATGTAACAGTAGGGTCTTAATTCCTACAATTTTTTTTCCCTCTAAATAATTAGATGTGAACTAAAACATAAGGTGGCATGTCAGGATTCGGCCTAATTCATATTGTGAAAGTTCCATTATACCCACTGTAACCCGAGCTGTCAGCCAAAGCAAAAGGCCAGCATTGCCAAATCATTTTTTCCTTTTTTTTTTTTTTTTCTCATTAAGAAGTTCGTTGAGTTACCGAGTTATGCTATACAATGGGGTATTTCTCTCAATTTCTGTAAATCTCACACCTCTTTCTAATAATAGAACCCAAAACATCAAAGCTAAAAGTCTAAATTTTTAATTATGAGGATGTTCTTAAGGGAAAATGTTGCTAAATCTTTCAAGTAGGTAAAGGTCGGCTACGATCCAAGAAAGTAAATTCTGATTACAAGATGCAGAAATTTTGTAACTTTCAATTAATAGAAAGTTCCTTATCAAGGACGACAAGTCTAGGTTAGCTATTAAATTTGTTCAATACAAAGTAGAAATTGGTGGCCTAAGAGGAAATATACTTGTTCATCGTACTGCGGCAGAGTTACTTGCTTTTTTACTCATAAAGTGTCAAATAAAAGTAGCGAGGGAAAAATGAAAATTTGCCCATTACTATAGATCTAGGAACCCTATAAGCCAATTTTGTTAAATGGTACCTTAAAATTTAAATCCATTTAAAAGCTCAAGTTTATAGATAAAAAGATTCATAAATATTGTAAATCATGTTAAATTATTATATTTTAGAGATATGAAATTTTATTTTCTTAACAATTTTGATGTCTCGATGCAAATATGAAATATGAATACACTTGCAAACTGGTACTTTGATGCAACTTTCTTTTTTTATTTTTTTTTATCTCTCTATATTATCTTTTTATCAGAAAAATGGTGAAAAATCATCTGAACCTGGCCTGCTAGAGTTAGATGAAAATTTAAAAGCCAAAGTCCAAAAGTAGTAATTTACAACTTGATTTGCTAGGAAAAATGAGATACCAAAATTAAAAGGTTCAAGCTGAAGATTCTTAGTTGAAACTTCAAAATGAAAGGATAATGATATGTGATGGAGCCTAGCTAGCCATCCCTAGGTCTCTCCTACTTAGTCTTGTCCCCTACGGCTCTCAATATTTTGTATTGGTGAGCCCTTCATGTCCACTCCACAAACAAATCTTCCCCCGGCCCTTTTCTAAGGTTTTTGGAATCAAGTGAGTTGATCCTTAAATTAATTCTTGACTTGCAGTATAAGTAACATCAAGGAATGAACCAAAAAGAGGATTAGAAAGCTGGGATTTGGGACCAATAATTCCTTCTTTTTTCATTAGATCACCTCCCGTTAACATAAGAGAGTTTAGACATACATATTTGAAATTCATAATTCAAATTTAAACATCACTTATATTTACATAAACTTACATGCCTACTTAATTAGCTTCAAAAGATTTTAAATTTAAACATGAAATTACAACTAAAACAACTCAAGTAAGACGATTGGTTTCTTGAAGTGAAAACAGCAACAAGGGGGTGGACATTGAGGTGGCAAGTAAAGCAGCAACACCATGACTCTTGAAGGCTTCTGAGACATCAAAGGAAAAAGAAGATTTACCAGTACTTTAAAGACCTCTCAACCAAATTTACCCTTCCTCGCTTATGCCAGCATAATCAGGATTAATTATGTGCGGCAATTAGGAAAACGGGCTCTTTTTTTTTTATATCTATATATTTTTAAACCAAGCTAATTAAAGTTATGTATCATTCTTAGATCTACAGTGCGGGAGACCATGCATTGGACACCCTTTTTTCCGGGAAAACTATCGATTGCACAAATAGTACTGTATTTCTTCTAATGTACACTTGTTTGTATTATGAGAAATAATACGACATTATTTGTCAGTCCTCTTGAAGAAATGCAAGAAACAGGTGGGTCTTCAACACACGTGGTGTCTTGCACAACTGTTGTACGAGTACTTGAAGTAGTTAGCTGAATGTGTCACCATACTAACTTAAGAAAATAGCCTTCTAACAAAAGGAGGCCCATTTAGATCACTCTTTGTCCAATGTAATGGATTGAATGAGAAGTTGACCCAAATTTAATAAAAAGCAAAAAAGCAGAGACAATTTACTTATAAAGATGTAAACTGCGAGGTTAAAGTTTCGAGATGGTAGACCATTGTTGTGTTCATATTGAGTAAATTAAGGGAGGTTAGGCGATAATTAAAGTGAAATTCTTAATTGGAAAACCGTTGCGTCATAAATGTAAGGTAATGGGTAATTTTTTGTTGCGAAGTAAACAAGTTGGTATCATACCTTTAAGGCTAACTTACTTTATAAAAACCTACGGCAAGAGAAAGAGAGCAATCATTCATTCCAAAGAAAGAGCAAAGACACAGAAAGACAACAAAGAATTGAAGAGGAGGAGGAAGCAAAAGTGTCATATATAAGGAGCAATGACAACACAGAAACAGATATTGGAGCAACAACAATCACAGATGCAGAGAGTGAAGAACTCGGGTCTTATCAGCTCCAATGGAAGCCCAATACAGGATGACAAGGAAGAAGAGTTGTCCAAATCCGCATTGGCTTTGTTTCTTGCGAAGGAAGAAGAGATCCAAAGGAGGAAGATGGAGGTGAGAGAGAAGGTTCACGCTCATATAGGACGTGTGGAAGACACCACTAAGCGCTTAGAAGAGATTCGAGAAGTAAGTTGACAAGTCTGCTGCTTGAACATGCTAGCATATTAATGCCTACAATTCACTTTGGCATATAATAGACCTCAGGACCCGTAGGAGAACAGAGATGCAAACAGAGACCAATCACTTCGTTGAGTTAATACTGCTCAATATCTGTTCTACTATTTAGAAATTTAGGAATTCAAAGACGATATTCTATAATCCATTTAGATTTCTGTTCAGGCAGATGATGCTCCTTGTTTCTTTTTTCTTTCTTTCATTTTTTTTTTCTTTTTTCATTATTTGGCCAACGCACAAAAATTTTCAAGGAGCTTGAAGCTCTCACAGATCCGATGAGGAAGGAAGTTTCTATGGTGCGTAAGAAAATTGACTCTGTCAACAAAGAACTGAAGCCATTGGGGCTAAGCTGCCAGAAAAAGGTGAAAACTTAGAGCTTCTATCTGAATTATTGTTGTGAGATTATAATATTTTAGAAAAATATCAGGCCGAGTAGATAGGATTGGGAGAATTTCCAAATGTTCAAATTACAATAGCTGTAATCTAATGGATGGTTTAAAGTTTCATGGGACATTTGATTGCTTGCTGAGTTTGATTGCTCCTCAAATCCATATCCCACCATAGCAGAAACTTAAAGTCTCTAGAATACGATTGCAGGAGAGAGAATACAAAGAAGCCCTGGAAGCATTTAATGAGAAGACCAAGGAAAAAGCTCAACTAGTTTCCAAATTAATGGAGGTGACTAATTGATTGCATCATTTTTCTGTAGTTAGACCTTCAGATTAGCATTGGTGATGCATTTATAGCTTTATGATGTTTTAACCTTTTTTTTTTTTCACCTGCTGTTCTGCTGAAATGCTTTTGTCAGCTGGCGAGTGAAAGTGAGAAATTGAGGCTGAAGAAGCTGGACGAGTTGAGCAAAAATATTGAAACTGTTGGCTGAATTTTCTAGCACAACAACAGCAGCAGCACTACCAACAAAAACAATGGCCAGCTATGTGACGTTTTCTGTAACTAGAATCAAAGTTCTTGTTGAATTTTGTTGTATATGTTGTGATTTGTTGCTATCTTCATATCTTATTGTTACTGCACGGATATGACATTAGAAAATCACCCACCAACCAGGTTTGGTACCAGACTAATGTCATCTTCGGGCCTTTCCCATTCTTGTATTAAAATGTAAGTATGCCTTTTCAATTATGAAACTGTCTTTGCATGATGTACCAAAAAACGTAAGGAAAGAAAAAAAAAGGCTGCCTTTGTATACCGAGCCTGAACCGTGTTCGTTATTCTAAGAGAAATGAAATGATAGAAAAGATTTTTGTTTTTTGTTTTTTTTGGATGAATTGATGAAATCTTTTATTAATCGAGAAAAATGCACAAGGATGAGATTAAGTGTAGTAGCCCATTAAGTCGAATCTCCGACCAGCATAAGGAGAAAATATATATAAGTGACCCCAGTTAAATTTATGATTAAATTCTTATATTTTTTATTTATTAAAAATTAATTAAAGGGTATATTATACAATAAAACTAATTTTTCTTATTCCTATAAATATTATTGTTGTTGTTGAACTCGAATTGGTTAGAAGTAACTCAAATGGGTTAGAAGTAGATTTCTTGTAGCATTGCATTTTGATAAAAATACTCACGATTCTTTTTACATTTGTCTGGGTGCATTGTTTGAAATCGTACAAGCTATTCTTCGTTTTGTAACATCATCTTCTTTCTCTTTTACTTCAAAGTTGCTCTATCTATACATATATTTTTCTTGTTTAAGTTGCCATGAAGAGAAATAATTTCCACATTCATCTTGTTGAGAAGATTTTTCAAAAGCAAATACTTTTTTTCCTGATTAAATTCCTTGATAACTAATTTGACTTTATACCATGAATGTAAAGAATTCTTTTCTTGCTTTTAACTTGTAAACTCATTGATGTTTTAATCGTTATCCACAAGTAATTTCACCAACTCATTAGTGAAATGATTTTCATCATTCGCGTCATCAATTTATTAATGCTTGTACTCACTTTCAACAATTTCTTCGTAATACCAAGGTTCTCCCCCTTTAATCAAGGTTACCACGATATATCAGGAGAGTATTAAGTAAAAGATAACGAGATTTTGTTAGATTTTAACGATTAACATTGCTCACTTACTTATATTAAAAGGGTGACAGATGGTTGGATATGAGATAGATAACTGCTGGCTAAAGTTGCGAGGGCTTAGGCAACGAATTTTAACTTACTTTTTATGGAATGGGTTTACAAGCAAAGTAGGAAAAGAATTCTTCACATTTACGGGCATAAAGCCAAATTAGTTATCAAGGAATTTGGTTAGAAAAAAGGGTATTGATTTTGAAAAATCTTCTCAACAATGGTAAAGATGCCTTCCATGAGAGTTATAAGTTGTATATTAGGATGGGAAGATCAAGAAGATGAATGTGGAAACTATTTTTCTTCGTAGCAACTTAAACAAGATATATATATATATATAGGGCAATTGGAGGATTTTGAAGCAAAAGGAAAAAAGGATCACGTTACAGATTGAGAAAGTGCTACGAAACCTAATGAGTTGATTAAATAATGAGTTGATTCTCTTAAAATCTAAGAAAAAATTACTGAAATGCAATAAAGTGAATAATAAGATATTTATAAAACTCTACTAACTTAAGAATTTTTCTTTGGAAATGACGAGTTGGCTCTTGCTGGCTATACAAACTCGGATATGACAAGTACCCTTAACTCCAAAAAAATCTATTTCAAATTATTCCGTTATTTTTACTAGAGGAGCAGATAATTAGCAATCTCAATTACAAAAATTAGCCGTATTATCAATTACAGAAGTAGTGTTCGTTGTAATAACTAGGGTACTACTTTGAGTGATTAGATTTTTTTGGTGGGAGCTTAGTTTTGAACAAGAAAAGCATATTTTGTTTTGCGACAATTAAATTGCATTTCATTTTAGTAAAATTTGAGTTTTTATACTACATAAGAAATATTAATATGTGATATCATTAGATAAGAGACATACTTAATTTTAAATGAATACTTAAAAAAGATTCATGCAAATAATAATAAGTCTAAATATTGACTAAAGTTTTACTAAGAGAAAAGCTTGGGTTATGTTCATATCGAATCTAGGAATGGCATATAGTAGGAGCAAATTTAGGTGCAGTTAATAAAATTATGATAAAAAACAATACAAAAATTATTACGTTACTTTGTTTTTTTTTTTTTTTAAATTCTTTTTGCAAGAAAACCAAGCAAACCTTAAATAAATATTGTATAATTAATGGAGGCAAAATTTACATATATCTTACCTGTCTCTAATAAGTAAAACCTTTTATTTTATGAAGATTAAGAGATAATTTACATTTTTTATATTTTTTAGAAAAAGGAGTGCTATAAAATCTATATATTTATATTTTACTTTTACACCTTTTAAAATTATTATATATGCAAATATTTTATCTTACATAGATATTACCTTCCTCTAATATATAAAACCTTTTATTATATGAAGACTAAGAGCTTATTTACATTTTTTTTTTTAAAGGGACTACTTTGAGATTTATATAATAACTAAAAATATGCTTTATTGTTCTACCTTTTAAAATTATTATATATGCAAAAATTATATCTTATTACCAACTTTTTAATTAAGAAATAATCCCAATTGTCAATATGATAAATATTGACCACTTCATTCATTTTAAAGTACAATATTTGAATAATTTTTTATAAATTATTTATAACTCAAATTATATTATATTATATTTTATAATAAATTAATTTATTAAAAAAATTATAACGAATTGATGACAATTCTAAAATTTTATATTAGTCAAAGTTTTTCAAGTAAGTCATTTCAGCAGTTAAAAATTTTGAGTTGGGGGGCAAACTTTTCATGTCTAGGCACATTGTATGAAAGAATTTGTGGAGTGTCGTGACATGTTTTTGCTCATGGTTATGTTTTTCAGTAGTTGGAATGGTGAACATGTCCACAAAATTGGAGGCAGAGAGTCGTTGGAATTTGGGACCTTTCTTATGTAAAGAAATCCCAGATTGTATTGTTTTGGGGCTGTACATTAGGGCTACCGTGTAGCCCATTTGCAAAAGACATCGTGGGGGTTTACACCTTATTTTTTACCACAAGTTGCTAAGAAAAGAGAGAGAGAGAGACATTTGTATTGGTTTTTTCCTTTTTTATAACAAGAGATAAAAGATATTTTAAAAATATATTAACTATTACATTCGTAAATTAAAATTAAAAAATTATAATATTTTTTATAAAAAATTTATTATTTAAATATTATTAAATTTAAATAATTTTTTTAACATTTTGTCTTAATATTAATAATTATAAAATCTAATTTTACATTTTAATATAATTTTTTATTTAAAAATAAATAAAAATAAAAAAATTAAATTCAAATCAATATAAAACAATACTATATTTACTTCCTAATATTTTTTATTCGTTATTTGGAGCCTTGTACATGCCTTCATGTTTAAAATCTCTTTATACATAATGCATTCTGCACCTTTTAATTCCTTTATGTTTAAACAACTTGGTTGATGATGGCATACTGTAGAGCTAACCACTGTACTTGCAATATGACTCACTCATGGGAGTGATTATAAAGTAAATCTTGGTCATTGTGCAGATATGAACCCATTAATGATTTTGTAGAAAAATATACACCCACGAGTGTGAAAAGTATCACAACCTTGTATAGAAGATTAAATCTGTCACCCAAAAAAAAAAAAAAAGCATAATTTATCACCGAATTTATTAAATAAATTATATTTTACATCTTATAAACAAGATGTATTTATAGTTCACAACCCATATCCTTAAAAATTACAAAAAAAAAAAAAACCCTATAATTAACAATTGTGTGAAGTGTAAAAAGATGACTGTACCCTTGTATGTAAACTGAAAAATCACACAAACAGCAGATAGAACCTGACTCGAAATCCTCTCCTCTTTTTCACAACCCCCCCCCCCAATGGCCGCTACCATTGCTCTCACTCAATCAAGCCTCTAATCGCTCAATTCTCTTCATCACGCTCAATGTTCATAAAGAAATAGTAAATAATTACATATTTTCTTTTTAACGTCACTGCATTTTGTTAAGGGCTGGGTTTGTTATGA
>CM034060.1:3278711-3297390 GCA_019804595.1 Bruguiera parviflora
TCAAAATAAAAGTGGCTTAAAACTTCAGAGTCTCAACTGTAAAATAAATCAAAGATTTTTTTAATTTCTACATAAAGTTCAAAGCTAACTTATTGCATAATAGAATAGCAAGAAAACACTCGTGTAGTCAACCCCAATTAAATATGAGATTAAGACTTTGTTGTTATTGTTGTTGTTATAATGTTCAAAAGCCAAAGGCTCCTAACTCCTCCTGGTTTCAAACAATAAGTTTCCACTTACACACGCTCATAGATGTATTCCACACAGCTTGAATAGTAAGCCATTTTGTGCTAAAGGCATTCAAAAAGTTCTCTACTTGACAAAACATCTCATTCTATCGTCCAAGATGCTGTTTAATCGACTGGTGTTTGTCCCATCTTGAAACAAGATTATCGTAGCATGGTGCACAGTTACGCAAGTTTTCATCTCAAAGCACACAATCTACCTGATTCAAACGATTGAGACATATAAAAGGTGAACCACCATCAGCTTGTGGAGTAAAATCCAGCACACTCACACCACAATTGCTTTGAAGCAAAATCCTGAAATATTTGGTTCCCAACCCTGTTTGTTGAGAGCAAAGAAATTAAATCTGAAATGAAAATCTTTGCAATTACCATAGAAATGCCAACAACGAAAAGAAAACAGTACCAATGGCCGTTGCAAGAAGAGCCTGATTAACAGCATTGTGCGCAACCACAAGAAGAGACCTGCTTTCATGAGCTAAAATTCTGTTCCAGCAGTTTTTGGCACGCGCCCACAACTCCCTTACCGGGTAATGGCCATCAATGTTGAAATTCTCAGCATCCACTTGCCACTGACGATAAGCTGCTCCAAACTTCGCCTTTCCCTCCTGCTTCAAAAGGCCCTGCAGCCCACCAATCGACTCGTCAAGGCAACCCCAATTACACTTCAATCCTTTCACAGAAACTACCCCAAGAAAAAAAAAAAAAATCTAACAGACTTACTTGGAATGAATAAAGATCGATTTCTCTCAAATCAATGTCGGTAATCATATCCTCTTGTCGGGAGCCCCATATGATTTCGGCCGTCCTTTTCGATCGAATCAAGGGGCTAGAAAGAAAGAAAGAAACAACAATTAATCTTTTCCTCGAACAAAGACCGAAAAATTAGCGAGCAAAAAAGCATCCAATTCCGCAAAAGGACGACGTTCAAGACCACGAACCTGCTAAAGCAAACGTCAAAAGAGTCGTCGATGAGCATCTGGCGGGAGGTCTCGGCCTGGGCCTCGCCTTTCTTGGTGAGAACAGAGAAATCGGAGCTTCCTTGGATCCTCCCCTCAGCATTCCACGTGCTCTGCCCGTGCCGCACCATAACCACTCGCTTGCTGACTTTAATCGACGGGAACGGCGCCGAGGATGACAACTCCGAGCTCAGCGCCCTCTCCTGCGGCGGCCGCGGTTTCGTGGTGGACTTCTCCTCCGCCTCCTCCACGCTTACGGACGATCGGACCGGGCTACGGAGGGCAAAGAGGAGGTGACTGCGGTGGCTGTGGACAGGAAGCGGTGGCGCGATTGAGTACATTTTTATTTATTTATTATTTTTTTTGAAGACGGTGGCTTTGTGGTTTTTTCTTTCGTCCGTTAATTTCCGTTTCGCGCTAATTTGTTTGTTTCGCGCACAAGGTGGGTAGAGGCATTGAGGTAACGACACGTGGAACGCAAAGAATTGCCAAAATATCTTCCATTATCTCACTCCAAAATCTCTCTCTCTTTTTTTTTTAAATAAAAAATAAAAATAAAAATCCATTTAACTATATATTTTTTCGTATCAATTCATGTTAACGTACTTTGTTGTGGTTACAGGCAAGCAAACTCCAGTGTGGAATTCAAGTACTTTGATACTCAATTTTTTTATGAAATTATAATTAAATTAAATTAAATCATATTATATTTTATTTATATTTAATTTAATAAAAATTTACTCCAATTTAAATTTAATTTGAACTCAATTTAAATTTTGATTTTTCAACTTAAGCACAACTCGATAACTTTTATTATTTTTCTTCGATAAATGAATGGAGAAAAGGCAACATCCAAGGATCTAAAGCAACCAAAACTCTAATTAAAAAATTAAGGATGGAGAAGAAATTAATATTAGCTAAAAAAAAAAACCCCCACGAAAAAAACAATTCTGCAAAATAATCGAGACTAAGCGAATAATCTAAGATGAAAGTAGGAGAGATCCGGACAAACACCAACAATCCAGAAATTTAATGACACCAAAAAATATTTATAAAAAAAAAACAAAAAAGAACCATAAATCGAAAAACGAAAATTTTAAAAATTAAAGAGGCAGGGTTCTGATCTGGAGTAATGACACCAAAAGATTTTTTTTTTTTTTTTGAAAAACCCCCCCCATTAAGTGCAAGAAAACCATCGAAGGAAAAAAGAAAGAAAAAAGAAAAAAGAAAACAACGCGAACAAAAAACGTTCACCAATAAAACTAGTATTTAAAAATAAAAAAAAAAAACTAAAATCTTTGCCATTTATGAGCAAGCCTTAAAAATCACTTCAAACGTGCCTATGAGGACACATTTATCAAACTTCTAAACAAGCCTTCATCGAACTGTTTGTGTGAGTTTAAACAAACCAAAAAAGAGACAAAAAAAAAGGATATCATACAATGAATTCATTAATTGCGAATATTCAAAGCCGTGAAGGTATGATTTTTCTTGCAGGTTGGTTCGTTTACAGCCCTAATTACAACCCAGGGGATAATAAAAATTGAGTCAAATTTTGAAAACTCCTGGGAAAGTCAGGTGGTCAAGACCATCGGCATTTGAAGGCTGAAAAGAATTTTCCCAGGACAATACCCACAAATTGGCAATGAGAATGCTTGTTCCCATCCATTAGTCTTAAATTTTTGGCATTTGAAAGAGGATCACAGCACGACTAGTTGGTAAAATAGACCCTGGGAATGTTCGGCTACCAGAAATTCAAGCATGCGCCGTGCCAGAATTGCTGGTGTCTGCGTCCTTTTTCAGAAAACACGGTAAAGTAGCAATGTCAAGAAAGAAGAATCATGGATACAGAGAACAGAACAACCCATACATGATTCACCTCAAAAACACTGACGCCAAATAGCGCCAAATAGAAAAGGGTAAAGAACAAGGAGCACGGTTAACATAAGAAAACACGGTTCAGGAATAAAATCATCCTTCCATTGCTTGACTTTCCTTGGTCTGCTCTTGGGAGACCTTGACTTTGATGGGTAAAGCGAGAGATGGCTCTCGCTGAAGCACATGCGGTGCTTTGACCAGGTGAATGCTCTGCTCCTTGCCTTTCTTGCCTTTCAACCTGCACAATGATTGTAATATATGTTAACAATGCTAATAAAGATTGAACATCTTGTAGTTCCAATGGAGCGGTGGCCAGAATGGAAACCTCCCTGCAATGTTTTTCGGAGTCCTTTCAGATCTGACTTTATCGATTGTCTTGATGGCTTTCAGGGTATTTTCAGCAAGATTTCTGTCATATCTCTCGGCCCTGTTTCGTTTCCTCTCAGACTCAAAAGTTGAATCCTGAGCGAGAAGAAAAAATGAGCACGCCGGACTAAAAGGCAGCATATTTCAAAAGCTTTTCTCAAACAGAAGACCTGACAGCCAAGTCAAATAAGAGAGATCATCCGAAGAAGCTGACTGAAAGCGACGAGTCTCCCTTTACCTGTGTCGTGTCCTTTCCATGCAAACGCCTATAGGCCTTGGCCCATTTTACTTTGCGTGGGTTTCTCTTCATTTTGAAGTTTTTGTGGCATTTGGATCTACAAAAACGAAAAATCTGCCAAAGGCAGAAGTCTCTAAACTGGGATGATATCGCATGTGCACTCAAAGGGCAGAAGTCTCCAAACAAAACACCTCAACCAAAAACTCAAATGGGCAAGCGACTAACAATATGTTAAAGAGCAGCAAAATCAAACTAAACTTGACTCTTGTTTTCACAAAGAGCTTGATTCTATAACTCATAAAGAAATAACCTAACCATTACACCAACGTTTGCGCTTCTTACATTTTAGATTGAATTGATCTCACAAGATGCCGAGTTAAGAAGATCTACCTTTGTAAAATCCAAGCAATAGCATTCAAGTATGTACCAATCAAATCAAATGGACTTGAAAGAGGAGGAAAAGGCATGCCTTTGCATCGTTGAGGACAAATTGGATACGATGCCCAGGATGTATGGTAGAGAAGCAGAACCAACATTTCTCCAAACGCCATTGCTCTTCTAGTTTAGAGGCTGCTGCCTAACCTCAGGAGGAGAGATACGCTAACATAAAGGCAAAATAAAGGCAAAAAGGCATGCAAACAACACGAGTTAATTAAGACGGCGGGTGCCTTAACGCTACTGAGCTCAAGATATATGTATTGAAGCACCAATGGCTACAAGTACAATACACACACACACACCCCACACAGAAAAAAAAAAAAAAAAAGGACATAGAGCACACAAAAATCTACATAAAACCAGCCAAAAATAATAAATAGTTCGTTCGGATATTAAATAGTAAATAATAGAGAGAAAAAAAAATGTTAGTTCTCAAAATTACTGATATATCCATATTTTTAAAGCTCAATTTTGAAATGAAAGATCGTAAAAAATGAGGACAGCTTTATAATTTAACGAAAGACATGGTTTTCTCATTAAAATTTATATTATTAAAAATAATATTGTTGAAAACAACGTAATAAAATTATAAAGGAATTAAATTTTAAAATTGCGTCTAAATCTCTAATCAACAATCAACCCCAAAAAGACTTCTGACTCTTTCTCCTCTTTGCTGCTCACACACTCTCTCTCTTCCAACTTTTTCTCTCTTTTTGTGTTACTCACGCTTCCCGATTCTAATTGTTGCCTGTAACTAGTTCCTCTTGTATTTTGTTTCGTGTGCTTTTTATTACTAAACTACAAACAATTACTGAGCCTTCGTACTAAAGGGTCAAAACCTTATATTATGATCATGTAGAAGGTGATAAGGCCAAACTACAATACCCAAATGTTAAAAAATGGGAAAAGCTAAATAGAAAACAATTGTCGGTATGATTTGACAATTGATTAATAACAGTGTATGGGCTCAGAGGCTAATCTCGAGTCCTCGTGAAAAGACAACTCAAAATAAAATTTTTATTGTTAAAAAAACTTGTTAATATGAGGTATAAGGATAATAATAAAATAATAGAACACATGAACAACTTTTAGATCTTATGATCAATTTGATGAAAATAAAGATTGGAGTCTTCCAATCTTAAGATTTCATTGTCTTTCTTTCTCATTCTTTTTTTATTTTTATTTTACTCCTTTATTTCAATATTTTCACAACACCTAATATTTTATAACTTTTTTTTTTCATATACACTCTTAACTTCGACCAACTTCTTCTGAACAAACATATACTTTATAGCTTTTTTTTATTTGCTCTTAACATATCAAATTTATTTTTTATTATGATTACATTTCCATCATTTGGTATACTTTAATGTTGATCAAGTCTTACCTCATTTTTGTTGAAACTGATGCCTTTTTTTAACATACAAGAACTAATGTTTTATAATTTCTTTGTATACTAACTTAATTTTATTTTAAATTTTTTAATAGCAATCTAATGAAAATTTTAGAGGAGATATTAGATAGAATTATAAGTATATAACCAATTCTTTTGATAAAAATAATGTAATTTGCAAATATTTTTTAAATAAGATGAAAAGATTTGACTAAAATAATACTTAGTTGGAAGGTTTATAGTAGGTTGTAAAAATTGTTTATAATATATTAGAGTAAGAATTAAAGTTTTTGGGAAGAAGAAATGAATGGATTTTTTATTTTAATGATATAAATTTAAAAGATGAGTTTAAGGAGAATAAAATTATAGAAATTGATAATAAGAAAAAAAGAAAGTTGAATGTAAGAAATAAAAAAAACAAAAAAGTAGAAACTTAGACAAGTTGGCATTATGAATTCATATTTTCAGTCTAAGGTTGCAATTTAATCAAAGAATAAAGAAATGCAAACAATCATCAATAATGCACATAAGGAGTTAAGGGTAAGGCATTAATAAATATAATATGGTGGATGTATAAAACTATAATTCTATATAACGCTTTTAAATTTAATAGTTTTAAGGTTGTAGTTCATTCTATTGATAATATGGACAAGATATAAAGTTATTGAGTTTCTCTCCTTAAAAAAGGTTTCTCATACCAATGACATAATAAGGAGTCATAAAGAAAAGTGGGCAAGAATGATATGTTTTATTGTATTTAATAAGTGAACTAATAAAAATCAAAGAACATTAGTGAATTTTTTATTAAATTTTTCTAAAGGAAATAGGTTTATTAAACCAATTGATACTTTGAATTATGTAAAGACTAAAGAGATATTATTGTTAAAAAAAGTTAAAGCAACAAATGTTGTAAAAATTATTACTGATAATGGTTCAAATTATATATTAATAAGTAAATTAATAAATAGATCGATAATTGATTATGCCAGAAGAATATTAAATACTTAAATTAAATGCAATCGAATGTATGAAAAAAAAAAAGAGAGAGAGAGTAATTTACATAAATAATAAAAAAAAAAGTTAAAAAACAATTTGTGTACCGTATTACACATATTTCAGGGCGCGTCCAGTGGGAACAGTGAGGCTCTCACTTTGTTCATTATCAGGCAATTTCAATGTATTGAGGATCGGCCACCACCACAAAAAATGAACACACCAGCGTCCGCCTCTGCCTCCGCCTCCGCCTCCTCCACCGCCGCAACAACCACCAACCAGAATGATCTTTTAATTAGCCCCAACCCCCAAATCCAAACCCCAATTTCCCATCCCCATCCTCATCCACATTCAGTCCAACCAAACCCCCAGCCCCGCCGGCCCCGTGGCTTCGCCGCCGTTGCGTCCACAACCGACATCTCTAACACCGCTACCTCGAATGCCTCGGGCAAGGGCAAGAGAGAGAGGGAGAAAGAGAAAGAGAGAACAAAGCTTCGCGAACGCCACCGCCGTGCCATCACCAGCCGAATGCTCGCTGGCCTTAGGCAGTACGGTAATTTCCCTCTCCCCGCGCGTGCCGACATGAACGATGTCCTTGCCGCTCTGGCGCGTGAGGCTGGCTGGACTGTCGAGCCCGATGGCACCACTTATAGGCAATCGCCGCCACCTTCGCAGATGGTTAGTCAGTGCCTCAGTAATTTCCTTTAATTTATTTTTCTTTTATCTGAAATTGGATCTGTTAAAGGCATCGTTTGGAGCAGTGAGATCAGTTGAAAGTCCAGCGTCGGGTAGTTCATTGAGAAGCTGCTCAGCTAAGGCAGTAGCGGCAGCAGCAGCAGCAGCAGCAGCTGTTCTCAGAGTTGATGAGAGTGTGTCTCCAGCCTCTCTCAATTCTGGAGTCATAACGGAGGGAGACATTGCCGGAAGCCACAAGTACCCCTGCTCCAGCCCTATCAACTCTGTTGATTGCTTAGATGCTGATCAGGTAGTAATCTCACAGCGCTTATTGTTTTTTCGAGCCATACCTATTTGGTAAGTCAATTTTGGTATGAAAAACAGGGATAGACCTCACTGTGTGTGGGAGCCTTGTGCACCAGAGCACCCTCACTTTATTTAGAGCAATCTCACAATGCTTATTGTTTTTTCGAGTGAAACCTATTTGGCAATTTTGCAAGTCAATTTTGGAATGGAAAAGAGGGATAGACTCCTTTTAGAAAAAATATTTGTAAATGTCTGATTGGAGGGGGTGATAATTGCTGCAGCTAATACAGGATCTTCGTTCTGGCGATCATGAGAATGCTTTCGGTGGCAGTCCTTATGTTCCTGTATATATAATGCTCGCTGTAAGTGCTTGCTGTTTGCTTGTTTGTGCTTTATTCTATCAAAATCAAACCCCTATTTTTCCCTCGCTTACATTTTACTAAATGTTATTATCTATGTTTCTCCATCTGTTGTCTATGTTTTCTCTTTGGAATTCTAAAAAAATTCTTGAACTACTGTAGCAGACTGGGTTTATCGACAATTTCTGCCAGTTGGTTGATCCACAAGGCCTAAGAGAAGAATTGAGTTATATCAAGTCTCTAAATGCAGATGGTGTTGTTGTAGATTGTTGGTGGGGAATTGTTGAAGCTTGGAGCCCTCAGAAGTATGTATGGTCTGGCTATAGGAAACTGTTTAACATTATCCAAGAATTCAAGCTGAAGTTGCAGGTAGCTCCTTATGATTTATTTTTTGACCCGTATGTGTATCTGGTCCAATTGGAGTAAAATTATAGATGGTATGTTGACCCATATGCTTATCTGGTCCAATTTGAGCAACGCATTATCTGATAATTCAAGCTGAACTTTCGTTGCCTTTTCTATTCCAATTATTTAGAAGGAAGAAAGAAAGAAAGAAAGAAAGAAGCAATCATGTTTCTGAATATGCAAGACATTTTTCCCTAGGAAGAACTAGCTACTTTAGTTGAGGTCGCAACCGAAAGTCACTGCCAACTCTGTAAATTTCTTATCAGATGTTGCATTTGTACATATATAGTGTCATTTAAAACATAAATGAACTCTTCTAGCGTGTTGCATGTAACTTGAGACTTGCAGAAATTCTAGAGACCTTAGATTACCCTAAGGGTAATGCACTTTTGATTATCTGCAAACGATGATCAGATTACAATTAGGTAGGATCCCTTTTAGGTGGGTGTCCTTCCTAGATGCATGACTGAACTTGACAAAGGCCTCTTGAGAATCTTTCTGGTGAATTTGCTTATTCATGTGACTTTCATGTTCATGATTGAACTGGAAAAAGCAAAGTAGCACATAATGAATTACTATTCAACGTTGACCTGACTTGGAAAGTATGGCTTGTCTTTTTCATGAGTGTGAACAAGAAACCCCCTCACTTCAGGTGTTATTTTGAAACCTTCTTAAATTCTGAAGGTCGTAATGGCATTTCATGAGTATGGAGGAAATGACACCAGTGATGTTAAGATCTCCCTTCCCCATTGGGTTTTAGAGATTGGCAAACAAAACCAGGATATATTCTTCACAGACCTTGAAGGAAGAAGGAATACTGAATGTTTATCATGGGGCATTGACAAAGAGCGAGTTCTAACTGGAAGAACTGGTATTGAGGTATGGAAATGCTATTTGTGAATCATCCATCTTCCACAGCTTTTCTCTTGACCGAACTTAATATTAGTTTGCTGTCTGCATCCATTGTTCCCCCATCCCCACCTCTGTGTGTGAACAAGTGTCTATGTGCTTGTTTGCATGTAATCTATTGCAAAAAATGCAACTAACTTTAAAGTGGTAGAAACTCAGTTTCCCCCACTTGTCGCTATTGAACGGTTTATTGTCAAAATTGGCAAATGCAACCAAGCCCTTGAATAGATGATTTTATTTATTTATTTATTATTAATATTATTTATCTTTAATGCATGGTACTGTGGACTTGTCAGTGCAGGAGGTTGCCTTTTTTTTTTTTTTTTGATCAACTTTATTTTTTCTCCACAATTCCTGGTTCCATGGAGCCGTTCTTGGTGGAAGGCATTTGTGTATAGTGTGTGGCAATAGGGTTTTGGGAACTTTGACTCCAGGAAATGCATTATTGGTACCAGCCATGTGGCTGTTGCAGAAAGGTCCTTATGCAGTTAATTACATGTGTTGCTTGTTATGGTTTTTCATTACATGCAGGTTTATTTTGACTTCATGAGAAGCTTTCGGACAGAATTTGATGACTTGTTATCAGAGGGCATGATCTCTGCGATTGAAATTGGTCTGGGGCCATCTGGGGAGCTGAAGTATCCGTCTTTTCCTGAAAGGATTGGTTGGCGGTATCCTGGTATCGGTGAGTTTCAGGTATCTGTTTGTGTTCACATCAGCATGTCATGTTTCTTCTCTGTTATAATGCTTAAATAAGTTTATTGATAGTCTTCTTATGCCATCCACCTCTTGCTTCATTATGTATTGGTTGCTGAATGTACTGGGAGGATTCACATTGCTAAGATCACATTGACTGGAGTCTGACTCCAATGTCATAAGTTTTATTCAACACATATGATGCAGAGTCATGGCTGCATGAAAAGTTTTGAAACAAAACCCAATTTGTTGTGTGAGGCAGAACTGTGTCTTTTTTTATTGTGCTACATCGAAGGACTGTCTATTCCATAGTATTATTTGGTAAATAAAGCTGTTTCATCATATTCCACATCAATTTTGTCTTGCATCCAAAATCCAGGTGGTTACTGCAATGCCATGTTTATTCATCTTTCTTTGTTTATGTTTGGCTTTTTTTTTTTTTGGCTTTATCTTCGCAGGTAAATTTTTTTTTTTTCTTTAAAAAGAGAGAAAATTTGTAGCTAGCTTGGATCCATGTCCTACTTCCTTGTGGAGATGTAGCCACAACCTGGTTATCCTGTGCAGTTCATTGTCTAAGGCACATAACCTATATATCTTCATGTCCACATGGTACATGACAAATGGTCTTAATCAAGAAATGATGACTGATCTGCCATCTTGGAAGAGATAAAAATTTGGTTGAAACTTACAACGATGAAAAAGTCTTGTGGTACTCCAGTCTAGTAAAATTACTTTATAGTGTTGCCCAAGTTTTTCATGTGTTCAGATGCATGTCCTCAGAATTTCTTTTATATTATGTTTTTATTCTATGAATATTATCTTTTGTGTTCTATAGCTTTATTTGATTCACTTCAATGTTTATCATATATATACTAAAACTGATCGGCATTTCTGCAGTGTTATGACAAATATTTACAACAAAGCCTGTGCAAAGCAGCTAAATTACGCGGACATTCATTTTGGGCTAGGGGACCTGATAATGCTGGTCAATATAATTCGAGGCCACATGAAACTGGGTTCTTCTCTGAGCGGGGTGATTATGATAGCTACTATGGCCGCTTTTTCCTCCATTGGTATGCCCAGTCCCTGATAGATCATGCCGATAATGTGTTATCTCTTGCAAGCCTTGCATTTGAGGATACAAAGATTGTTGTTAAGGTACTTAATGGTTTGTAAATCAAATTTTAATGTTGTGAAATTTCATGGAAGCATCCAGCAGCATTTTTTGTACTAGCAGTGAGCATGTGATGTCATTTTTTAATTCCTAGTGTCATCCAAATCAACCAAAAAAAAAAAAAATTGTAACTTTCAACCCAAAAAAAAACCCACTCCAGCATGAAATTTTCTGCTTTTTCTTTGTGATTGACAGCTTTCTTCCATTGAAATGTGGCGACTCCCTGCATTGGTGTCAAGTCCACTGTAGATTAGCACCAAATCAGCATTTTCACTTTGGTTTCCAGTGCACAACAAAAAATCATTTTATCACCATCACCTCTCTGACAGAATTATTTTGTGCTAGCACCTCCTATTTTACTTGCTCTACTTCCATGACCAGGAGCACTATTAGCTTTCCATGCCAATGTGGGCTTGAGCTTGAACTCAATTATGTATGCATCCAAGAACTGATCCAATCCTTTCACTGGAGTTCTTTGCCCTCTTACAATGCATTGTGATGGTCATTATGAACTGCAGTTACCAATTGTCAATGTGAATTTGTTCCTATAATGGTGATCTAGGTGAAAAGCTTTCTATGTGGTTATGAATCCATTGGTTGTATTCAAGTCCAAAAATTCTTTCTTTTGTGAATTTAGGGTTGATATTTTCAGTTGTGGAAAATCTATAGCACATTCAATTGTGTCGAGAACACTTGATCTAAAATTTTAAGCATCTAAACTACTTTGTTTGAGAAAAACTCAATGCAATATTTGGTTTTTTCAAGAAAAGGGACTGAAAGAAAGAAACTCTGTTTAGTTGGCATATGTGAGAGAATATAAAGAGTTATACCATCATATTTCCTTTTTTCCTTTTCAAAGAGTGAGGATAGTCTCAAGAATATGGAATTGAAACTTTAAGTTAATTAATTTGGGACCCTACTCAGAGACTTGAGATAGTCTGATTTGTCGCAGAATAGGTATTTGTGCCCATATAGTTATGTGAACTATGTGCTCTTATCTATGAGAAGTCTCTAACGCTTCAAATTGAAAAAGGATCTGAGTGAGTTAGCTACTTGAACTGTGGGTCTCATGTCTCAACTGTCTTTGCTCTGTGTGTGTGCACATCCATATCGTCTAAAATAAGGGTGTTCTAGTAAGCAAAGCTCTCACACTGTGGGATTAGATGTACGTAGCCTTATGTCTGTTACCACAAAGAGGTTGTTTTTCATGACTTGAATCTGTGACTTTTAGGGCACAATGAAGGAATTGTACTGTTATACCAAGGTTCACCCTTCGTTGAACAAACCTATGTAAAATATAACGGCTAGGCTTTCATTGAACAAACATGGACTTGGTAAACTAATGTTGTAATATCTGTGTATATTAATTTTCCCCATTCTGTTGCACCATGCATTTACTTGCTAAACAATTGATATGTTCAATTTTCTGTTTCTTTCCTTTTCTTCTTCCATCACATTTTTCATTTCTGCACTTTGTCTGAGAACCCCAGAGACTGTATTATTTTAGTTTAATCTCTTTCCCACACAAGTGCATGCATGGAATAATTATTGTGCACTCATAGCTAATATACCCTGAGGACCACACAGCAAATTCAAGGATTTACCAGTATCACTACTTCAGATCATTGCAATGCAGCTAGATGCATGCTTGGGTCAGGGGCTACTTTGCCTTCCAAGCCAGCCTTATCCAATTGTTGTTCAAAAGTTGATGCAACCTTTGGCCAGACATTTTCTAGTAGTAGGACACAGTTGCACATGAGGAGCACCCATTCTACATTTTGTTCCAATGAACAAAGGCATTTCATGGTTTGGAGATAAATTAATACTTCCCCAGTTGGTTTTATTATTGAATAATGTTTCATGTAACAAATGTCCATTTTCTATTTACTAGGGGGGAAATTGCAATGGATTGATGTGTGCACTGCAGAAATGATATTAGAAATTAAATTAGCAAAAATTAACTGGCATTACTCATTTATAGCCTTGGTCAAAAGGATGGAAATTCCCTACTATAAATGTAAGCAGAACATTTCATAGCATCCTTTTGTCTCTTGTGCTCAATAATTGCAGATGGTGGATCATAGAAGTAAACTTGTTTTGTTGCATCATAAGTTGGAATTTAGCGGAGGGAAATGTTGATAATGCTCCATATTCTTGTTTTGGGTAGAAAAACTATATAAAATCAAAGATCTTAATATGCAGATTCCTGCAGTTTATTGGTGGTACAAAACTACAAGCCATCCAGCTGAGCTAACAGCAGGCTATTATAACCCTACAAACCAAGATGGTTATGCTCCAGTTTTCGAGGCATTGAAGAAATACCCAGTGACACTGAAGTTTGTGTGCTCAGGACTGCTAATTTCTGGTCATGATAGTGATGATATACTTGCTGATCCAGAAGGTTTGAGTTGGCAGGTGATGGCTATTTTGGATATCCTGTGACCTGCATAATTTTCAGTCTATATACATTATTTGTTGGTAGCAGATTTGAGACTATGGAGTGAACAATTTTAATATCTTGTGTTTACAGTGAATATTTTGTTATCTAAAAGTGCCAATAGATTTTATTCATAAGGGAAAAAAAAAAGTTGTTAAACGATTGGCATATCTTTTGCAGGTTCTAAATTCTGCTTGGGACCGAGGTTTGGCAATGGCTGGTGTAAATATGCTCTCCTGTTATGATAGAGAATGGTGTTTGAGAATAATTGAGATGGCAAAGCCAAGGAATGACCCTGACCACCATCACTTTTCATTCTTTGAGTACCAACAGCCATCGCCTTTGGTTCAAGGGACAATTTGCTTTCCAGAGTTGGACTTTTTTATTAAATGTATGCATGGTAAGTTTCCCGGAGCCTTCTATATTTGCTTAGAGCTTGTTTGGTATGATTAAGGTGTGAGAGTTAATTGAATTCTATTTGGTTAAATGATTAGTTTGTTATCATATTTCAAATAAATACCCATCTTAATGCTGCATGTACGGAGAATATGTTCAATTACAGAATTTGTTGATTTCTATCATGTAAGAAGATTCATATTAAACATGAATGTTCAATTCAATTCTTCTACTGTAAACCAAATATGAGAATGTAATTACCAAATCAAACCAATCAAAATGAACTCTGTTTAATCTCATGCTGTTTAAAGAGCATACCAAATTACAGAAAAAATGCTAAAAAAAAAAAAAAAAGTACAAATTAAGGATTTCATTCTTACACTGCAGATTGTTAACTACATTACATGTGATGCATTGGTGAAGTTGGTGTGCCTAAAATTGAGAAGGTTCCATTTCATTAAAAAAGAAATCTGTTTCATTCTCTAGCAACATATACAACTGTATGAGAAGCAAGCTTCTTTCATCTCACTTTTCTCATAAAGCAAGACAAAGAGACATTGGTATGGATGTAGAGGAAAGAGCCTTTAGGATGGAATCTGTGTACCATTTTTCATCTTCTGGGAAGATTATTCTGAACAATAGTTTCCATTTTGAACTTAAAATATATTCTTTTTGTTTTTTGAATAGTTTCCTATTCATCAATTATGCATAGTTCTGGCATAAACTTTAGCATGCATAAGGGAATGCTACCAGGTGAATTGTTTTTTCCCTTTTTAACCGATCCAATAATAATAATAATCCTTAATAGTTCATCCTCAAATCCAGTGGCCATAAAAGGAGTATCTCTGTCCTAGGTCAGTAGCTTCCACTCCAAGATTGGGTTTCTAGGATTCCTTGGTCTAGTTAGTTTAGTGGATGAGCCATTTGGTTGCAATATCTCCTGCACGCATGCCATCACCAATTGCATATACATGTGAATGCCAGCTTCATGGCAGCAATTTATTAACATATCAGACATCTGTTCTGGTAAGCATTTTTTTTCCTTTTTGAAGGGGGTGATGATGTTGCTGAAATTGTTATGATTTTTTCTTTTCATAGATATCAGTCAGAACATTTATTAGTTATGGCATGCCATACTGCAAAGGTTTTCATATCCTAAAAATGTGAATAGATTAGCAACGGTAGTTTTGTAATATTTAGGTTGTTTGCCTGACTGTGATGTAATCTAAGGAACTTTTATGCAGTTACGAAATATATGGTGGAAGGCAATACGTGAAATAATAAAATCTTGTTTTGTTTGTTGCTATCTTTCTGCACTTAGATTCGTGTGGTCCATTATATATTCTTGTGCTATTTTCACATACCTGTTGTATGGTGTACTTCTGGTAGTTTGTTTCTTGACCGTTCCTGATTTGCCTTTGCAGGAGAGTTAACAAGTGATCTGGTTTCCTGACGGCATTTTGGATTCCTTCTGTTTGGTAGATCCCAGCAGAAGAATAGTCATATCTGCAGTCATGGTTTGTTAATTTTGGGGATACTGCTTTTAACTGTAGTGTCCTAGTTGTAGCTTAAAGTGCCAGATTCAAAGGTTCAAGTAATCTGCCTTTTCTTGTAAGGCAAGATAGTTTTCATTTTTGGACAATGAACTTATTGACTTAGGTAGCATCAGGAGTGGACTCGATAAAATTAGCTTCCTCCAAATTGATTTTTAATATATTGGGATATGGGAGTGAATTAAGTATATCATCTTCCAAATTGATCAATGCATAGATCATATCATCTTCATGGATTAGTGAATCATTGTTCAGCCACCGACGCCAGCCGTTGAATCCAATCGGTGATGGCAACAACAACAAAGGCTATAATGTCAAGCCAAATTCTGAAAGACATGTGAGCAGTCCATTTAATAACTGGGGTATTCGAAACAAAACTATATCATTGACCCAAATGAAATCAAACAGGTATCTGGCCACACAACTTCAGGCTGGGCATTGGGCATTTCCCTGGTCTCCTCAATTTGTAAGGATTGGAGGAGAGGCCGAGAAATCGAAGAAGAAAATTTGAGGGTTCATGGAGAGCAAAGAAGAAAGAGAGCGGCACTATGATTAAATTCTAAAAATGAATGTTTCTTACTCTTACCCTCGTCAAATCGTACTTTCAAACACCCGTCGGCCCTCTAGAATCATCTTTTTTATTTCTTTTATTATTGGCATTTTGTATCAATCAATCGAAATGTTATAGGTTACTACATTTGGCTCGATACTCCTAGCAACCATTTCATCAAGCAACCTCCATAGCAGGTGCGGCGGAACCATGGATGGATCGGGGAGGTGTAGGCAACAACATTAGGTGAAATGCCTTTATCCGACATTTGGGAGAACCGATTGAAGGCCTCATTTACTAGTCGAAGCTAGCAAAAGTCAACGAGAGTGCCATACACCACCACATTTGGGTCACCATCCTTTCCCTCCATTATCTTGAATTTACAAGGGTCTTTATTATGATATTGTAAGTAATCAGATTAGGTTGATAGCCTTTCCTCACCGTCCCATCGAGAGATCTTACTGCTCGATTAATTTCACCCTGTTTCAACAGTTTCCCCAACATGGAAAACCACATTTTCACTCGATTCGAACTGCAAAAACAGTTAAAATCACAATGTTCAGCCCGTATATATCATACACAATCTCCGAACACTCCAGTTGTCTGGCCAGGGAGATCAGCACGGCGTACTGTTTCATTCTAACCAACTTGCAGGAGACTTGATTGAAACTAACAACGCAAGGCAGAGAACGCACTTGAACCGTCTCATTAAACGAAAGTGAGAGCATCACACTTTTTCTCTTTCACTAACAGATACGATTGGCCCTTAGCGTGAAGAGAATAATTCTGGCTATTGCTTTCCCGGAATTGATAAATAGAAGCAGAAGCAAAATAATACCTGGAATCCAACACCATTCTCCGCATCATTTAGAAAGATGGTTAAATAATACCTGGACTTCACATTCATATTAATTTAATATTATTAATTTATCAACTCTTTTTGTCTCCTTTTATTTTCGGATAATTAATGGATCAAACCAGAAATTTGAGTAACATAAAATAAAATATTCAGTAGAAGTAATAAGTTAACACTTATTTAACTCAAGGTATCTCTTTTTTTTTTTTACTATAACATAACTAAGGAACATATCAGAAACAAATTCAGACCTCCACTGGCATCTATTATCACACATGTATGTTGAACGAGACTACCACAACCAAGCAAGAAGCATTAAGAAATTAACACTTGCTGCATATTGAAAAATTATGACCACAAAATGATTTTCCAGGAAAAGGTTCACGCCCATTACAAAACACACGTCTGAGTCACATGCACGATATACCACACCAAAACCATCAATCGAAATTAGAAAACAAGTTATAATGCACCTAATTGTGCTCACAGGTGAAAATACAAAAGAACTGATAGTAGATGCTATTTGAAGATTCAAATAGACAGAGAGTCAAAACAAACTGCAGAATAACAAGAAGGAAAAACTTGATGAGACAATAGCTAACCATACTAAAGCTAAAAACACCTTACAAAGCATCATAGAGAGCAACTTTTCATGTTTACAAGATCAAGTCACAGATGCCACAACCACAAGCTACCATTCTTAAAGTAGTACTCATCAAGGAAAAAAACAAGTTTGAGAGCAATTTTCCTTTCTTTCCTTCTTTGCATCAACAGAGGCTACAAAATCAAGTCAGATTCTGAGAAACATGTTAGCAGTCTATTTAATAATTGGAGAATTTGAAATGGAACAAAATCACTGACCTAAGTGCTAGATGACAATATGGATTGTCACTTAGACACATTAAATCAACTAGAAATCCATACCCACAACATCAGTATTGGCATTGGGCATTTCCTTAAGCATTTCCCCAGCCCCTAGTGAAGCATAACCAGAAGAATACCAAGCACAGAAAGAAAATCAATCTTCTCTGCACTTGATGTCCCTCCATTCAATATATCCTATTGCACATAAGGATTTCTGTACCTATTTTTAGATTCTGCGATTGTGAGTTCCCATTTCTTAGATAAGAAATCCAAGATGCTGAGTATGTCTCCTCAAAATATAACAAAAACTAGGCCTTAATCCCAAGCTTAACATGTTTCCTCAATATAACTTAACAAATTCAAGATAAGGATCAATTTAACATTCACATTATATTAACAAGAAACAAAATGACAGAAGTGAAGAACCAGAAAACTTACAGGTGAACACACACCACCTTAAATCAAAATTTGTATGATTCATGCGTGATTAAGAAGAAACTAACTTAATCATTTCTAGCAGTTTTAATCACAAGTGGACCAATTTAATGTCTCTCATTCCCATAAGCTTGTGAAAACATCAAGTTTTTATTTCTACAAGATGCTCAAGCAACTTGATATATTACTTGAAAATGTACACAATTAAAAGATGTAATCCAGCAACAGATCTAATACATAGAAGATTTCAGTTCATGCTAATGTTTGCAATTTTGGACCAGTGGAAGAGCTACAAGGTTGCTTCATAAAAATGGTTGCTAGGAATATTATGCCCAATGCTTTCACATACAACATTGTTATTAACATTTTACCAAGAAAAACACATCATTAACAATGTTCTATGTGAAAACATTAGACATGATATTTCGAGCAAAACAATATCTGACAAGACGCTTGTATCCAACATTTTAGATGAGATCGAATGTCCTTACAGGACCGTCAACTAGAGTGTTATACTTCTTACTTCTTCCATAATCTTGAGCAGATGAATAGGA
>CM034060.1:3297400-3352355 GCA_019804595.1 Bruguiera parviflora
GTGTTATACTTCTTACTTCTTCCATAATCTTGAGCAGATGAATAGGATGAATTCGAGTTTCACCGCTGAATACACTGGAGCAATCTTGGATCCTTATCTTGGATCCTTCCGGATGGGCTGAACAAGCTGCTGGAGTGGAGTTTCATTTTGATGATACAATTTAACCAAGTTTCACCCATACGTACATATTCTTGAAACATTAGTTTTACATAAAATTATAATATAAAATAGATCATAATATAAAATAACTATTAGAGTTAAAGATCATAATATAAAATAACTAGTAGAGTTTTATTTTGAGAAGTGGCGTAGGAGACATCTAAAAGGAACCCGATTGAATGGTCACACAAGGTTCTTGATAAATTGAAACTAATAAAATGCAATATTTTTGTTTTTTTAATTATTTTTATCTATATAATTATTAAATTGGATATAAAAAGTGTATCCAGAGATTAAATAAAGTTAGAACATCATCAAGATTTTTTCTGCTTCTCTGCGATTGCTTTTCGCTGCAAGTAGAAAAATTTTGGAATTGATAAATAGAAGCAGAAGCCAAAGAATACCTCGACCCCAACAAAATTCCCTGTATCATGTTTAGAGAAATTACATGGGACCTTAGGACGAGAGGCGGCCACAGGAATGGCGATGACCAGTTGGAGAGGGGAAATTGGAGACAGCGAGCCGTGACGGCGGAGTGTGTAGGGAAGGAGAGTGTTAGGCTTTGCCTTTGATAAACCTCAGACTCGAGAGGCGGCTAGGCACGGCGGAGTAATAGGTAGGTATCAGCATTCCTTATAAGGTAGCCCTCACCAGTTGACTTTCGATTTCACTTTAGACGGTGATGCATATTGGACGGTAAAAATAAATAAATAAATAAATTTTACAATTAATTATTAATTTTTTCTTTATTATGATTAAATTTATTAATTTTTATTTTATTTTAATTTGAGCATTTTATTATTAAATTAAGCAAAAAATTATAAAGTTCACATTGCAAAGAATATACTATTATCTAATTATATCTATTAAATTTTTTATTTTGTTAATATTTTTATATTAAAATTAATTAAATTATTTTAAATTACATATTACAATAATAATAAGGATATTTTTTTAAAAAATAAAAAGTTATATCAATTTTTAAAAATTTTTAAAATTTTAAAATTTTAGAGAGGAATAATTTTTATTTATTTATATTTAAATAAATAAATAAATATATATATATATATATATATATATTATTATTTTTTAATTGTAGTCATCACATTTGTACTTGATAATTTGAAATAATTTAATTATTTTAATATTAAATATTAATTAAATAAAAAAATGATAGATTTAATTAAAAATTTACTTTTCTAGAATAAATTTTAAAGAATTTCATCTAGTTTTATTAATAATAGAATGATTAAATAGAAATAAAATTGAAATTAAGTAACTTAATTACAAAATATTAAACAAAAATAATGAAAATAAAAATAAATAATAAATTCAGAAAAAAAAATGTACTATTAATGGGTATTTGGTAAACCTCATTCTAAGATAATTACTTTATTATTTTCACCGAGAAAGCAAAGCAGAGAATGTTCAGGGGTATCTCACATAATAATAATAATAATAATAATATCATTATTATTATTATTATTATTTTTAAAGGGTAAATTCGTGTCATTACAACATTTAGAGGAGTCAGGCCCTTGTAATTATTTTAAAATTTTAGGAACTAATGTCTACCAGAATAAGCGGTTTGTTACCAAACTCAAAATTTGGTATAAAAATGGTATATTATTAAAAATAGTATACTAAAATGCCTCAGGAAATCAAAACCAATTTTATTGTTCCTGTTTTCAAACAACTTTCACCTCCCCCACTTACATATAACAAAGCTAGTTGAAAGCACTTTGCGACGCCTCGTAAACAGCAACTCGGCATATCTAGGAGATCGAGTCTCACATGCCGGTGTCCCCAAGCCACCATTACTGAAGTCATACTCGCGAGTGACCCGAGTGCTAGATCACGAAGTATATTTGTCATTAATTTAGACACATTATATCGACCAAGAATCCAGACCCACAACATCAGTCTTGGCATTGGGCATTTTCTTGAGTACTGCCTCAGTGAAACCGTAACTAGAAGAAGAACATCAAGCAAAGAAAGAATATCAGTTGTCTCTGCACTTGATATTTTGTTGCATTCACATTCACTGTATCCTACTGCAAATAGCGAGTGATTTCTCAAGCCCTCTCTGCCACCCCCCTACGAAATTGAAGTTTCCTTTTCCATCCATTGGATGGCTCAAACACTCGGCCAAACGATACATAAAATCCAAACGCATTATGTAATCCGTGAAGAGTAAATATTTGAAAAAGAATATATGTCTACGTTGAACATGGCATTCATTCAATATATCTCAAATACAGAGTCTTAAAATATAATAGTAAAAAAATTCGCACAAGCATATCAATCACTTGTAATTAGTGTATTAAGCATATATAAAAATAATTTTACTTGTTTCAACTCTTAGTTACCATTTTTATTTGTTAGTGGAGAGCAACTTCCTTATTTAATAAATTACGTATTCTCTTATGGAACAACTCCAGCTCTCCCTTCAAGATAAACATTTAAATTCTTAATTGATGGGGGTGTTACAAATTCTTAAACACCATCACTCTAACACTCTTCGACTGTGTGACATTTTAAAAACGATTGATCTCTCCGCCAAGAAATGAGGCATATTTGGAGCACATTAATGAGATAAGTTCTTGTATTTTTTTGGTTCGCTAACTTCCATGAATTAAGATTACCAAAAGCTTCTTCTATCGTGCCACGTGCTGTTGGCTGCATTCTTGTAATTTATGCTGTCGCACGTTTAAGAATGTTTTGTGCTTTTTTTTTTTTTTAAATTTTTTTCCTTTTCATGGTCTTTAAAAACAAAAATAAATTGTTACCAATTTCAGTTACAAAATAATTGGATTGCTACTTGGCAAATAATTAGAGATTGGGTTTGGCACAAGAACAAAAAAAAAAAAAAACTAATATTAAGAGGACAAGATTAAACCAAAAAAAAAAAAAAAAAAAAACAAAAGCTATTAATGTTATTCTCCTCTAAGCCCCTTCTCTCACGTTTATTACATTATGTTCAAAATAAAATCATTGATGTGTGCTAAAAGCTCAGGTAATTTAACAGTGTTCTCTCTCATTTGAAAACCCCACCCCCTCCCCCACTCTCCCCTCTCTTTATTAATAGAAGAAAACAGTTCTCGTGTGATCTCGATTGAGGAGGCTGTAGTATTAAGAAGTGAAAAATAAAGGATGCTAGTGGTACAGTGGATATTCTTATGCTAGATAACATTGATGCCACCCTAGCCAGTCTGGTTAGATACTTCACGGAAATAGTTTATGGGACTACCCCCACATTTGCCTCCTAAAGTTCTTTAGTAGGCGTAGAAGGAGATGAGAAAACTGTGCCGAATACAAAAGATGTCTGCGCATTTTTTGTCGATAATTGCCCCCATATCAAGTTTTCCAATGCAAAGACAAGAGCTCTGCTTTCACCGTGGTGGAGCACCCTTATAGTGAAATTATGGGGTTGCTTCATTATCTATAATTATATGTACAGCCAATTGAAGGTGCCTCGGAAGCCAAAAGGTGAGTTGCCTATTGTAGACTTGGGCAATGAAATTTTCAGTGTTCAATATTCGTGCTCAAAGGATTATTATACGACTCTTTGCAGTGGACCACGAGTGATCATGGATCATTATCTAGTTGTTAGAGAATGGTTTCCAAATTTTTGTCCTTCAAGCGCGAAAATCAATTTTGTTATTGTGTGAGCTCTTCTTCCTGAGATGCATGGACTGTAAGAATGATGTCTTGAACACTATTGGTAGTCTTACCAGGAGAACTATTGAGTTTGATGGCTCTACCTTTTCTGCATCAAGAGGTAAGTTTGCTCATCTCTGTGTGCAAATTGAGTTTGACAAACCTCTTCTTTCTAAGTTGTGGATTGAAGATATTATTTTCACGATGGAATATGAGGGACTTCTTCAAATTTGTTTAATGAAGCTACTAATGGTGGTAATTTTGCAGAAGGATGTCATCGTCAAAGGGACCGGTCTGGCAAGGTTTCTGACCCACAAGTGGACAGGTTTAGGCCATGGATGCATGCTCAAAAGCACAAGAGGTCGCTGGTGCAAAAAGGACAGGAAGAGAGATTTTCCAGGAAAGAATTTACTCATGATCCGATATTTTTTTGCTACTGGCTCTTGTTTTGTGATCTTGGAAGGTAATTCTGATTTAAATGTGGAGCATAATTAAGGGAGTTTAGAAGGGTACGAGAGAGAGGCAAATTCTTTGATTTTAAATTTTAATGACGGAGCAACCAGCTCTCGTCCTTCAGGATTACAGTCAGATGATTCCAAGAGAGCAAATCAAGTGAGGAAATCGAACAAGGGAGTAGTTTTGGGCACGAAAATTTCTGATTCACCGTATATCCACCATATGGTTGAATCTCATCCTAAAACTCAAGTCCCTTTAACGTATGCCATTATAGGCCTTTGGGGCGTTTGCCCATACAAGGCTCCAAGCCCACTGGTCAAGGAGAGAAGGCCTCACTGTTAGACTTTTCTAGAATTTTTCTTCATGAAAATTCATATTTCTATAAGATAGGATCTTTTCTTTATATGAATACCAATACACAAAATGTAATAAAAATTGACGTACCGTTTTCCATGATGTCGAGATTTTGTTGCAGAGATAAGAATCATCTTCCGATTTGTTCCTGAAAGATTTTTCTCTTTTCTCTTTTCGACTTTTCTCCTACTCTTCCTTTTACTGCCTTTCGTTTTCTCTGATGGTGGAGAGAAAGAAAAAATCCGTAATGACAAACGTTACCCTCTTTTTTGAGAGAGTTGCTTTTAATTAGGGAATTACCCCTCTTTTCGGATAACAATTATCCTTCCTGTAACAGTTATCTTTTCCTGTAACAGTCATCATTGAATAGGGAGAGTGGAGGGATTTTAAACCCAATGACCCAAATTACCATCATGTCTAACCGACCATCATATTAGACCTTTTATACTGGGTCATACTTTAAATAAAATGGGTCACTCATGTTAATTAATTTAACAATCTCCCACTTGGCCTATGTTATGACTTGATGAATCAATAACAAATAAGTGTGCACAATCCTTAAAGATCATCAAACCATAATACTTGATTGAATTAAAATGATTGGATCATGGCGGTCACATATCTTTTAGCGACATGATTCCTTCCATGTATCACATAATCACCATAATTCATAATAGTTCAACTGAGGAACATTGAAACTTTAATTGTCATTTTCAAATATGCTATTAGTTATCTCACAAACCATAACTATATACAACTAAATGGAGATAATAGAGCGCAAGCAAAACCATAGCTTTAATTGAATTCATAAGTGTCACAATGATATGAGCAGTACAAGACATTGACTTTCAAGAAAATGTGGACTTGTCCAAAATGCTCATCCGTTCAACATGTCTAGTAAATGTTTTTGGTGGCAAACCTTTAGTTAACGGATCCGCTATCATCAATTCAGTACCAATATGCTCAATAGACACTCTTTGGTTCTGCACTTCTTCCTTAACAGATAGGTATTTCAAATCCATATGTTTCGCACCTTTAGAATACCTATCATTCTTAGAGAAGAAAACAGCTGCAGAATTATCACAATAAATTCTTAATGGCCTTTCTATATTGTCGACTAAATCAAGCCTTAAGACAAAATTCCGCAACCATAATGTATGAACAGTAGCCTCAAAGCATGCTACAAATTTAGCTTCCATAGTGGAAGTAGCAATGACAGACTGCTTTCCACTTTTCCATGAAACTGCTCCTCTAGTCAACAGAAACATGTAACCAAATGTAGACTTCCTTGAGTCTACACATCCAGCATAATTTGAATCCGAGTAGCCTATTACTTCAAGATGACTTGATCTTTTATAAGTAAGCATATAATCCTTAGTGCCTTGTAAGTACCTAAGTACTTTCTTTCCAGCTTTCCAATGATCTATTCCAGGATTACTTTGATATCGGCCTAACATTCCAACAGCGAAACTAATATCTGACCGAGTACATGTTTGAGCATACATCAAACTTCCAACCAGCGATGCATAGGGAATAGATTCCATTGATTTTCGTTCCAAATCATTCTTTGGACATTGCAATTCACTGAACTTGTCCCCTTTCTGAATTGAAACTATTTCTGTAGAGCAATTTTCTATTCTAAATCTCTCTAATACTTTATTGATATAGCCTTTCTGAGACAGTCCTAACAATCCTTGTGATCTATTACAGAATATTTCTATTCCTATCACATAGGATGCCTCATTCATATCTTTCATTTCAAAAGTTTCAAAGAGAAATTTCTTGACATCGTGTAACAAACCCATGTCATTAGTAGCCAAAAGAATGTCATCGACATATAGGACTAATATAATGAACTTGCTCCCACTAATCTTCATATAAATGCACCGATCAACGGTGTTCTCTACAAAACCATATGACGTAATGGTATTATTGAACTTAATATACCATTGTCGAGAAGCTTGTTTCAGTCCATATATCGATTTCTTTAATTTACACACTAGATTTTCTTGCCCTGTGGTTATGAAACCTTCAGGTTGGTCCATATACACTTCCTCTTCTAAGTCACCATTTAAAAAGGCTGTCTTTACATCCATTTGGTGGAGCTCTAGGTCATTATGAGCCATTAAAGCCATAATAATTCTTAAGGAGTCTTTCTTAGAGACTGGAGAAAAAGTCTCCTTATAGTCAATACCATCCTTTTGAGTGTAACCTTTGGCAACAAGTCTGGCTTTGTACCTTTCAATGTTACCTTTTGAGTCTCGCTTGGTCTTGAAGACCCATTTACAGCCACCTCGTTTTGATCTTTCAGGCAACTTTACTAGTTCCCAGACTTGATTTACATCCATCGATTTCATCTCTTCCTTTATGGCATTGAACCACTTTTCAGAATCATTACATTCTATGGTTTGTTTAAATGAGACTGGATCTTTATCAATGCTTAATTCAGATTCATGTTTAAGTGAGTAAACCACATAATCATTCGATATAGTTGGCCTTTTCTGTCTTGTAGACCTCCGTAATGCCATTTCTTGTGGTATCACTTGCTCATTGGTAACCTGCACATTGTCACTCGGTTCATCTCTTATGTATTCACTTTGTGTGTTTCGAATATCAATTTGTTGTCTTTGTGTGTTGCGTAACTGTGATGCAACAAAAGGAACAACAACTTGAGTAGAAACACTGGGTGTGGGGATAACGACTTGAGTAGGAGTGCTCACTATGGATCTTTCATTTTGTAATTCTCTAATATCCACCTTTCGTGATTCCCCACTCTCACTGAACTGACCATTTTCAATGAACCGAGCATTACCAGACTCAACTATTCTAGTACTATGGTTAGGATAGTAAAACCTATACCCTTTGGGCTTTTCAAGATAGCCAATGAAGTAACCACTAATGGTTCTCGCATCAAGTTTTCTTTCATGTGGATTATATATCCTTACTTCTGCTGAACAACCCTAAACATGAAGGTGTCTTAAACTGGGTTTCCTACCTGTCCATAACTCATAAGGAGTTTTAGGGACAGCCTTACTAGGAACCCTATTCAGCAGATATGCAACAATTTTTAACGCATGCATCCACAAGGATAAAGGTACAGTACTATAACTCAACATGCTCCTAATCATATCGATAAGTGTGCGATTCCGCCTTTCCGCGCTACCATTCTATTGTGGTGTACCAGGCATTGTATACTGTGCACATATGCCTCGACTTTCAAGAAGTTTTGCAAATAGACCAGGACATTGTCCACTTTCATTGAATTTACCATAATATTCACCACCTCTGTCTGACTTAATCACTTTCACTTTTTTATCTAACTGCCTTTCCACTTCATTAATAAACACCTCCAGGGTGTTTACTGAATGAGACTTTTCATGCAGTAGATATAAATAACAATATCGTGAGTAGTCATCTATAAATGTGATGAAATATTTCTCACCACTCCATATTGAAATATCAAAGGGGCCACAAATATCAGTGTGTATCAATTCTAAAGGTTCACTGCATCTCATGGCTGGGTTTTTGGATATGTGTTTTGTTTATTTCCCTTTTATACAATCAACACACACATTCCATTCAGTAAAATCCAATTGAGGTAGAACATCACCTTTCACCAACCTCAATATCTTTTCTTTGGATATATGACCCAATCTTTGATGCCATAAGAAAGCAGAACTATCATCATGCATATTACGTTTGTTACCCATACTATGCTCAATAAGAAATAGAGAATCAGCATACATAGCATCAAGATTGAAATGGTACAGATTATCAACCAAAGTACCAGATTCATAATAGTACGAATGTCTATACAATGAAAACGCACCATTTCCAATCTTAAGATTAAATCCTACTTCATCCAACTTTGCAACAGAAACTAAATTCCTAGCACATTTAGGAACATAGAGATACTTTTCTAGATCCAAGTGACACATAGTGTCCAAGATCAATCTGTACGTCCCAATTCCTTCTATTCGTGCCTTCATTCTGTTTCCCATATAAAGGAACTTCTCAGTTCCTGTTATGGGCTGGATTGAAAGGAATCCCTGCATAATATATGACACATGAATAGTAGCTCCAAAGTCTAACCACCAAGTATTACTGGGTACTTTAATTACATTTGATTCAAAACATACTGATATACAGTACATACCTTTCTTTTCAAACCAAGCCTTTCTCTTCAGGCAATCTATTTTAAAGTGACCCATCTTTTTGCAAAAGAAGCATTTCTGATCCTTTTGGATCTGACCTCCAGTGACTTTTATGGAGGCTTTGTCCTTCTTCTTATTCCTTTTATATGGTTTAGACTTGCTAGTGCTAGCATCATTATGAACGACAAGATGAATAGAGTGATCCTTCATCTTCTTTAATCTCCCTTCTTCCTGAACTAACATGACCTTAATTTCTTGAAGGTTCCATTTCTCCTTGATAGTGTTATAATTCACTTGGAACTGACCAAATTCAGGAGGTAGTGAGTTGATGATGAATTGAACCAAAAAGGATTCACTCACATCCATGCCCATTGTCTTCAACTTTACTGTTAGATTAGCCATACTAGTCACATGATCATGAATGAGTTGTGACCAATCAAATTTCTTGGTCGTCAACTCACTCATTAGGCTTCCTACAATGGATTTATCAGCTATATCTAATTGAGAGTATTCCTTAATTCTTATCATAAATTCCCTTGCATTTTCCGTCTTAGGCATCGATGGCTTGACATTTTCAGCTATCGTCATTCGCATCAAATTCAAACTCAACCTATTAGATCGTTCCCAAGCCTCATGAAGAAACTTATCAGATTCTGTACTGGTCTCAGTAATGGTTGTTGGCTTTTTATCTGAGATGACTGCCGAGTCTAATCCCAAAACACCTAAATGAAACTGAATATGCTCAGACCATTCTGCATAATTCAGCTCATTGAATTTGATCATCATATTGCCTAAGGCGAAAACATTATTGGAAGTTTCAAACATGATCCAAATTTACACATTAATGCTTTGAGTAAACTTTAATGGATTCAGATGTATACATTACAAACTTTGATTATGTATTTAAGTTCACCTTTGGGTGATCCTTAAATACATAATTTTAATCAATAATGATGCTAATTTAGATATACTTTGATAGATTAATCAATCACACTAAAGTTAACATGAATGTTATTTTTGGATATACAATCATATTTACCCAGTATGTTAATCAATCCCCTTTAGTGTTATTAATTATTGGCAATGATCTATCTTTGGATGATCTCCTAACTTTATAATTAATAACTACAATTGTTCATGTATAATATTTTATTAGTATCAAAATGAACAATTAAAATTCACAATTAAACATTCAAATCTTTTCAAGTTAGGCCACTTTGGTAACTAACAAACTTTCAAAATTTGATTTTTTATTCATTCTGTAGGAGTTGGCACTGGCCAATATACTGACAATCATTATTCCAGTAACTGACTTACACTTAGTACTGACAACTACCCGTGGCCAGTCACATTTTCATCAACAAATTCTACCGGCAAAGAGTTTAGTGGCCGGCGGGAATCCTTTAGCCGTCGCCGGGCCAACGACCCTTTCTTTTTTTTTTTTTTTTTTTTTTTGTTTTATCCCGCCGGTGCACATTCACCGTCGGCAAATTCGCCGGCGAAGTACCTTATGGCCGGCGGATTCCTTTAGCCGGCCAATTCCGCCGGTCCTTTTTTTTTTTTTTTTTAATAATATAGTCCCGTAGCCGGCGGAAATTCTTTACCTGGCCGATCCTTCTTTTTTTTTTTTTTTTAACGACATGACATAAATATCGTAACAAATTATAGTAAATTATAGTATTCACAAAACAGGCTCTGATACCAATTGTTAGACTTTTCTAGAATTTTTCTTCATGAAAATTCATATTTCTATAAGACAGGATCTTTTCTTTATATAAATACTAATATACAAACTGTAATAAAAATTGATGTACCGTTTTCCATGATGTCAAAATTCTATTGCAGAGATAAGAATCGTCTTCTGATTTATTCCTGAAAGATTTTTCTCTTTTCTCTTTTTGACTTTTCTCCTACTCTTCCCTTTACTGCCTTTCGTTTTCTCTGATGGTGGAAAGAAAGAAAAGATCCGTAATGACAAACGTTATCCTCTTTTCTGAGAGAGTTGCTTTTAATTAGGAAATTACCCTCTTTTCGGATAACAATTATCCTGTAACAGTTATTTTTTCCTGTTATAGTCATCATTGAATAGAGAGAGTGGAGTAATTTTAAACCCAATGACCTAAATTAATATCATGTTATATTAGACCTTTTATAATGGGTCATACTTTAAATAACATGGTCACTCATATTAATTAATTTCACACTCACAGCCCGTGACCATATTGACAAGGCAAACTCAAACTCGCTTGGATGCTGACCATAAAACTGCAGTTTCAGACCTTGCAAATCTATTTGCTGAAGCTCTTAAAAAGCTCGTTCCAGACATATTTGTCTCGGTAAGCCTACTCCAACCTAAGCCTCTTGACCCCTCTCAGAAAACTCTAGCTGCACACACAGGCAAGGAAACCTGAAGGAAAACGTCTGGTAAATTTAGCGGCTCACATTCTTACTTTCCCTCACCGGCCCCACTGGATTAAAAGTTAAAGATGGTTTTGGCATGCACTTGTCAGGGAATTTACAAGGTTCACCCTTAGGTTTCGAGGATGCTAGTCCTTCAGGCTTCATCATGAGTTTGAAGGCCTTGTACAGCAACACTAGAATTCCAATTTTGTGTTAGTACTAGATGCTATATAACGTGGACGAAAATACTTTTGGGAATTTGTTTCGGAAAAAGCAACATCTCCTCAATAGGGTTATAAAAGCAATATAATGAAGTTCTTAATCAATAGGAGGTCTTATGGTTTCAAAAAGTTCCGGAGAAGTAAAAATTTGCTTGGGGATCGTAACACGAAGTTTTTTCATTCTTCAATTATCTAAAGGAGGGGGCGTGATCAGATTAGAGCCCTCAAAATTGAGTTTGGCGATTGGATGGATGATCCATAACTGTTGAAGAGGATGACGTCTTGTTACTTAAGTTCGCTATGTTCTAACCTTGCACTAGCCATCCAGAAGTTGTAGACATTCCCCGGCTATCTTTATAACCAAGCTTGAATGAAAATCTGGGGATGCCACCATTAGTAGAAGAAGTTCACAATGTACTTAAATTTATGGGTGCTTCCAAGGGCCCTGACTTAGATAGATCTTAGGTTGCATTCTTCTAATGGTATTAGCACACAGTGGGAGAGTCTATCGTTAACTTGGCAAGGGAATTTTTCTCGATAGACACACTATCAGAAGGAATCAACGAGACTTTTCTTATACTTATTCCGAAGGTGCAACAGTCATAGAGAATGAGTTAATTTAGACCGATTTCACTTGGCATTGTGTTCTATAAACTTGTGACAAAAGTGATTGTGGAGCAGCCCTAACCATTTATGAAGATTTTGATCAATCATTCACAAACTAGCTTGAAATTTTACGAGGCCAATAACTACTTCAGCAGGGCCTTAGATAGAATATAGGAGACTGGAAAAGTGTGTGCTTCTGGACTGATTCTTGGACTCTAGATGGTCAAGTGGATGGAGTTTGTCCAACTCCTTTGGAACTACAGGAGCCGATTTGTGCTTATTTAAAGGAGAATGGAAGTTGGAATTAGAGTGTATTAGATGTGTTTGACAGCTCCTGGGAAGGAATTTGTGCATCTCCCCGTGTTGTTATTGGTGACTAGCTTTTGTGGTGCTCAAATTCGAGCAACTCTTCACTGAAAGGAGCTTCTAAGCTATTGTTGAATAGAGAACCTCCGAACACGGATTCTTGGAAGTGAATTTGGAGGCTTCCTGTACCGCAATACATGCGTTCTTTTGTTTGGCTCGTCTGGAAAGAACTTTCTCTAATTAATGAAGAAAAAGTTTAAACATCATCTCGTAGAGGATGGACCTTGTGAGAGGCGTGGAGTGCTGTGGGAGAGCTTAGAACATGTGATGTTGTAGAGCTGCAGTTAAGCCTTGAAAGTCGGGGGATCTATTTGTCATTCTTTGCATCTCGAGAGTCGCTCACAAGATTCATTCAAAGCCTGGATCAAATCAGAGTGTCTTCAACACTGCCATGACTCCTTGGGGTTGTTCTGTTCAAGTAACTTTTATCACCATTCTCTTGACATTTATGGTATTGGCACGACAAGTTTCCTTTTTTCTGGTGAGAATCTCTCTCCATTAGATACGTGAGACGCACGGCAAAAATCTATGATTTTTAGACTATAGAGTCGATGATAAATATTACATTGGGATCGAATTATGACAACCGCAAATATCTAAGTAGCTGGCAGCCCCACCCCCTCCTCTATCTCTACTTAAATTAATGTAGATGACAGTACAAAAGGGGTCTCGAGACTTTCTAAATATGAAGGTCTGGTGCGGAACGAATATGGAAGACGGGTGTATGGACCTTCGGGTTCAGGTGGTTTATTTATGGCTATTGGTGCAGAGCTACGGGCCATTTGAGCTGCATTGACTACTGCTTGCGAGAAAGGGTTTCGTAAATTAATTATTGTGACGAATTAAAAGCTTACCATTCGAAAAATTACAAGGAAAATTTGAGAATTGGATTCTTCTCGTCGAAAAGGGAATTCGAGTGCAAATTTTATGACTAATTTCGGAGTCTCCGCTGGTAGGAATTAATTAATTCCTTGCTTCAGCTAAATTGGTTCGGTATCGCTATTCTTAGGTGTGATGCTTATCACCTAAGGCTTTTTAGTATTTTTCCATTTTCTTACCTTTTTTTTTTCCTTCTATCATAAAAAAAAAATAAAAAAAAATAAATAAAATCATTAACGCAGGGTTTCAATCCTAGTGCCCATGAGCTTTCAAATCATATCAATTCATCTTTTAGCGTAAGGTACAAAAAGACACGACATTATCGAGTGGAAGTGTTCTTTTTTACTTTCCTCATTCTATAAAATGTTTCCATTAACCATAATTAACTCATGATTAAAGTGAGGTCTCCGCCTTAAATTTCACTCACAATGAACTCTTATCCTCAATTTAAATGGGTAAGAAAAAATCTAATATATATATATATATATATATATTTTCCCCTTCACAATATCAAATCAACCGACTAATAAATAAGATGGGTAATGCTTATAAAAAAAATAAAAGAAAAGGGATTGAAATGGGTTAACGAAGAAAGACTAACGGAGCCCACAAAATGACAAATGCGACTAGTTAGAACCCAATAATCCTTCGAATTATTTCACTAAACTCAGTTAGCCAACAAAAATCCAACTTTACTTTAATTAATCAACAACAATTCCCACAATTTTTTTGTCCCTTATCGCATTATCCCATTTTATTTTGGAGTTAAAATACATAAATAGAAATTACAAAATGCTGGATTAGCTTGTCCGCTACTCTCACTGACTTGCTTGCACGCTTCTGAACTGAAAGATAGCTTACTCGTCACACTCTGTGCGTTTCTCTCTCTAAAATGCTCTATGTTTTTCCGCGTTCTCACTCTAAAATCACTGTCTCTTTTGTCTTCACTTTTCCACTCTAAAAACCCCACAAAACCTCGACTCTTCTTCTCATCAGATCTGCACGACATTGAAGGCTTCTTGATGCATTTTTAGTAGAGAGAGGTGAGGGAAGTGGGGTGAAGTGGATGTCGGGATCCGACCCGAAAACCCGGCCCAAACAGGGCCCATGGCGTCCTACTCCCGAATCGGCGCCAATGCCGCCGGCTTCTTGGGCTAAGCGAACTGGGTCTCGGCCCAAACTCACCGGCGAGATCAATGCCAGCCTTTCCGGCCAGATTTCGCTACCCCAGAAGCCCAGGGAGGAGCCCAACGCCCATCCGGATCTCGAGGCGGGTCGGGTGCTGGCGACGCCGCCACAGAAGAATGACCAGACGGGGAAAAAGAGGAGGGACTCCGATGGTGGCACGGCTCCAAAGAAGGATTCAGGTCATGGAGCCAACGCGCAAGGCCCGGTGGGTGCCACTGAGGCTCCGAGAAGAGCGGAGAGGAATGAGGAGATTCTGGACGATGGTGGGTTTGTAGCAAAGCACACAAATATGAAGTATGAGCTTAGAGATTCCCCCGGTCTTGGTGAGTAACTTTTTGTCTAACCTCTGGTAGGTAATGTAGGTAATTTTGGAGCTCGAGAGAGACAAATACTTCTTCTAACTGTTAATTTGAACTGGGTTTTTGTTTCGCTTCCATGATCATTTTATGACCCGTAAAGACAAGGCCTTTTTGCGTCTATTTTTAAGTTTTGTTTTGAAAATATGGGCTTATCTTCGTTTTGGGTGGCTTTTAGGAGTTACATTGTGTTTGTCATTTGTGGCTTGGAAATATTGGGCAACGATTGTTTTGTATGATTCTCTGTTGGATGGTACCTTTTGGACCTTTATTTTTTGGTGATAGTAAAATATTACTAATGATACATACGTTGATCCCTTGGTTGTTATGATTGGATTTTGAGATTGCATTTTGATGAAAATATTGTCTTTTTATTGGACCAGCTGGCAAATGATTATTGTTAGCTGGTGGGAATGAGAGATTATGAAGTTACAAAATGCCCTCTATATTGGTTTTGTTGATGATTTAATTTGGCTTATGTTTGTTGCACAATGTTCCAGTTCCCATCGGTCTCTATGGGTTCCAGCATTATCTTTCAATGTTAGGCTCGTTGATTCTCATTCCACTCGTCATAGTCCCCGCAATGCGTGGTACTTATGTGAGTAGTCATACATTGTCTTTGCTATGATTTTTTTATTGCTCTATTAAGGATGATGTGTCTGTTACTTGTCCTTATTGTATTTAGTTGGTGCAGGAGGATACTGCAATGGTGGTGTCAACCGTGCTATTTGTTTCAGGAGTGACCACACTTTTGCATACATCTTTCGGTTCAAGGTTGCCTCTGATACAAGGCCCTTCGTATGTTTACCTTGCTCCAGCATTGGCAATAATCAACTCCCCAGAGTTTCTAGGGCTAAATGGAAATGTATATTCTATTCTCAGATTTTGTTTAACTAAATATTTAAATCAATATGTTTTGTCATTTCCCATTTTTCATTAAGCGAACATTCTTCTGCCTCACTTGCTCCTCTTGCATTTAAAGCTAATACAATTTTGGCAGAGAAGTGTTGTTGGCATTGCATACAATTTCAGCTCATATTGTGCTGTCTAAGTTATTCTTTTTCCCTCTTGTTTTAAAGATTATAAAAGATTTTTGAATTCTCTGCTAGTATGCTCCTAAGAACTGGATATCTCAATGTTCTGCTACACAAATTGTGGATTTGATGATTCATGATTGTATTTTTCTAGTAAGCCTCCAACACTTGGCCTTTTCTGCCAATACTTCATTCAGCTTTTGAATTAGGGATCTCATGTTGTGGTTACCTATTATTCATCAGATAATGAAGGAAATACCTGGCTAATTTATAACAACAGGGGACCAACCTGTTTTCGTTAAGACAAGGCAAAATGGATGTAGATATAGATATGAAATGAAACTAGAAGGCATACTAGAATTATGCCATCTCGAGGCTATCTTTTTATGAACAATGCTAGGGTTACTAAGACTTTATTAGGTGATGTGATCAAATCATTTTTTGTCCTGCATATGGGCTCCACCATAAGATGATGAGCTTGGTTTTACAATATGCCACATCATTAAGTGAAAAAAAAAAAAAAGTTTTAACTTTTTAGCATCTCTAGCATTACTCTTGTTTTATTGGCTATAGCATCTGGAAGACTCTTTGAAGGGAGGTGTATTATGAGTGCCGCTCCTCTTCTTCCTGTGTGTGTCCATGTAGTTAGGTCTGTTATAAAAAAAAAGTTTATTCTCCTTGTGTTCTTATTATGAACTCACCAATGAGTTGCAATGTGGAAAAGCAGTGGCAAAATATGGTTGATTGATTGCCTTCTATATCAATTTGCTTGAGTCTTCTAAAAGTCCATTTGTTGAGAGAATTGTTTCTGAGCTTTTCATGATTTGTTATTCTGATCTCAAGCTGCGTTAAAGATGAAATGTCAGTGTGACTGTTGGAATTTCTTGAAAAAGATACACTTGCTAGGGTAAAATGATGAAAGAAATCACAATGCTATTAGGCAAGATGAATACAGGATGAGAAAAAGAACTTGGAGCTATATCATCGACTAGTACATAGATTCCTGATTCTTCTCCGGGTCTCACAAAATGATATACTTTGTTCAACCAAGCTCAACATAATGTTACAGAAAAACATTTTGACTTCTCTGGAATTTATTTTTTTTGTATCTCAATCATTCCCTCTGCATTTGGCAGAATTTCAAGCATATTATGAAGGAGCTACAAGGGGCAATAATTATAGCTTCAGTTTTTCAAGCATTCCTTGGATATAGTGGCCTGATGTCCTTTTTTTTGAGGTACAATTCCAGATACTACAACGGTAATTCCTTGAGAATTGATTATTTCAATTAGCAGGTGCAAATCTGTAGCTTGAGTAGATTGGATCAAGTTGATTTATTATGTTATTGTATGGTTAGTTGCCTAAGTAAAGCTGAATCAATTCCTGTTGGTCATGGATATTGGGAAAATCACCTGTTTGGCAGCATCACATGTCATTCAGACTTGGCTAGTAGGTGTCTCCTTTCACATACATTTTTCAAATTTATTTTACTTATGATTTGTTTTCCAGGCTGATAAATCCAGTGGTTGTGGCCTCAACCATTGCTGCTGTTGGACTTTCCTTTTACAACTATGGTTTCCCGCTGGTTGGCACCTGTCTTGAGATTGGTTCAGTGCAGATCTTACTGGTTATTCTTTTTTCTCTAGTAAGTTTAGTGAGGATAGGTCCAGTGGATTATGTTTCAAGTGACCTGTCATCTTAATTAAATCCATTTCCTGTCATAAGTGGCATCATTATGTGTATTTTTCTCTTATTTGTCACCAACATATTTCTTCCATATTTTCTGCAGTACCTTCGCAAGATATCTGTTTTTGGTCATCGTGTATTTCTAATTTATGCAGTAAGTTCTGACAATTTATCATCCTGTGTTTTCTTGTGTTGTATCTGAGAATGAGGGCACTGCCCTCTTTGGTAAAGTCAATGTAAATGGACCACTAATAAGGCAAATGGGTCCACACATAAAAGCTAATAGCAGATTAATATGGAGCTTTAGCAGAACCAACGAAATGTTAGGAAAAAATGATAAGTTCAAACCATGCTGACTTGTTCAATTTGTTAGTATCACGTTTTTGCCTCACTAGGGACAACAGACTTCAGTTTACATTTAAAGGGAGTGTTGAGCATGATGCTGGTTCTCTCCCCAAAGAATAGCCTTTACACCAATTGATTGATTCACATTGGTTGTTTATATATTTTTGTAATCTAAACTGGCTATATCTATTTCATTACCAGGTTCCATTGGGTCTAGCAATTACGTGGGCAGCTGCTTTCCTTTTAACTGAGGCTGGAGCTTACAGTTACAAAGGTTGCAATGTAAATGTTCCTGCATCAAATATTATATCTGAACATTGCAGAAAGCATATCTCCAGGATGAAACATTGTCGAGTTGATACTTCACACGTGCTGAGATCTTCTTCATGGCTTAGGTTTCCTTATCCACTACAGTGGGGTATTCCTGTCTTCAACTGGAAAATGGCCCTTGTTATGTGTGTTGTGTCCCTTATCTCATCTGTGGACTCGGTATGTTCAGTGTTAATACATATCTTTATTGAAATTTAATTTCAGTTGGTTTTATTTTTATTTTTATTTTATTTATTTATTTATTTATTTAACTTCTATAAAGTTACTCTTGGTAATATGCTGATCTTTGTAAATATATTCAAAGGACATTTCACTTAAAAAAAAAAATTAGAAATCACACAACTTTCTCTTTAGCATTTTAAATCAGTTTATATCTGAAGGATTGGCTTCTAACTACTGTGCATTGGGTTTTCTTCTTTTCCTTTTTTTGGGGGGGCTGGTTGGGGGGAGGTGAGGAAAACAATGTATGCTGGTGAATTGTGGGAATAAAGGGTCTGAAGGTCAACCATCTCTTTGGTCTTTCAACTAATGCTTGTTTATTTTCAACTTAGCTACTTTTCAAATGTCAATCTAAAAGGAAGCTACAATGATGACCCTCTGTGATTATATGAATACAAAGATGAATCTGACTCATGGAATCAATTCTTATGTATCTCTTTCCTTTCCCTTGGCTAGTTTTCAAAATGTTATTCTAAGTGCAAGCTAGAATGACGAATGTAAGGACTTTTTTGTTCATCAAAGTCAATGGAGATGTGACTTATGAAACTCTCTGTTATAGGAATATAGAATTGGAGGAATACCTTGTCTAAGCATTCTTTGCCATTGTGCTTCTTTGACTGTTGTTATAGTTGCTAATAGCAATACTCAATTTTGTTGCTCCCTTTAAGTTCATATACCGTTTGAGATAATCCAATTTGATTCATCTTTAGCAATACTTCTATGGTTCTACAAGTCACCACTTTGACTCTTGGGAATCTTATGAAATTTCTGAATTACCAATTGTTGTTTTCTTAGTCCTTTAATTTGTCTTGGAGAGCTACCCGTGTCCATAGAATAGAAGTCTCTAGATTTTGGGTATTGCAGTCCTTCAATTATAAACAGATTCATACATGTCCTCTTGAGCTCAAAGCTTCTCTGTCAGATATAGTTACTGTCAAAACTGAAAAAAATATAGAGGGCGCATGGAAATGTCTTATTTCTGCCATTTTAGTTGACATAATTGTAGAAAGCTGCTGTCTTGTGTTTTGCAAAGTGTGATGACTAGGCAACTTATTTTCTATGAATTGAGGCTAGGTTGGCTCATATCATGCCGCATCACTGTTGGTGGCCTCTAGACCTCCAACTCCAGGCATTGTCAGTCGAGGGATTGGTCTTGAAGGTCTTTCTAGCATCTTGGCTGGCCTCTGGGGCACAGGAACTGGCTCTACAACTCTAACTGAGAATGTGCACACTATAGCTGTGACTAAAAATGGAAGCCGCAGAGCAGTTGAAGTTGGTGCCTGTGTTTTGATTCTCCTATCACTGATAGGTAAGGGCTAATGAGGTATACACTTAAATATGTCCTTTGACCAGTGTAAAAGTTGAGAATTTCTGCAAATAGTGTGACACGTTCCTTATTGTTGTCAGTTAAATTGTCTTAGCATGTAGGTTGAATTACTATGGTGCTAAGCTTCTTTCTTTGAGTTCCATTTTAAGAGAGTTTGTGTCAAAGTTGGTTCATGATAGTTACCCAGTGTTTTTGTTATTGTTCATCTGAGGTCAGGTTTCTTATGCAGAATGTAAAGGCTAAAGCTATGTGCTGCAATTTTGAGGTGTGCTTGAATGGCAAAAAAGGATCTTAGTAGAAAATGATTCCTGAGAAAATATCATGTCTAAGGAATAAGGAAAAGGAAAAGCAAACTGCCAACTGTGCTTCTGCACTGTAGCAGCCGTTACAAATTCTTGGTTTCAACATACCTGTGATAAAATAGTCTGCAAATTATAATGTCACAATGACTTGTCAAAAGCTTCGTTGAAATGAAATTATCTTGTCTAAAGCTTTGATGTCAGCAATGAGGTGATTCTGCCTGAATAGGTTTGACAGTAATAACATAGCATATGAATCTCTCAGATATTAGAACTTCCATGCCATCTTTATTTTGTAGTTTGAGTTAAATGTATTTCAGATATTGACTTGATGTGCCTTCTGTTCTTGATTCTTGCATGATATAATAATTTCCTATCAAGAAGGGAAAAATATACTGGTATTATCCTGTGGCAAGGCTTCTCATTTGGGACACAAGAAGTGAAAGTGTTCCCGGGCTGAGTGAAGCTAGTAATGTGGTGTGGGGTGTCCCAGTTTACTTTGGCTGATTAGCTTTATTGGCTAACAAAACCAAGATAAATATACATTTACGAGGCAATCTGTTGTGTCACATGCACTTAAAATATCATATATATTGTTAACCCTATGGATGGCACCCTCTGTGCCCAAGCTGACGAACTTTGCTGGAGATATCATGCACATTCTTTTCTTAAAATTGCACAAGATACATTTACATGCCACATTTGCCTTTTGGCATTTGAAATTGGCAACATAGATGTTTAGCTTTTGGACACACATTACATTGAACTGATAAGGCTGATTGTCTTTCAAGTTATTCTGCCTTGTATGTATGGAAGTTATGTATGCATGTCTTCTCCACATCCTGTCCCCCAAATATTTTAAACCTTTGTTTTGGGGGTATGGATTCTTGGCAGTACGGTGCAGGCAATTTGCTTGCATCTTGATACTGATGGTTTCATAAATTTCTGGGAGAATCTATTTGAAATCTCATTATGGCACAGTTTACTTTAAAAGGATTTCATTGCTTGAAGGTAACAACGAAGGGCAGATGCTCCTTTATTATCTTCTCTCTCGGAATGTTTAGTATTGTGTTCTTTACCATGTTTCCTGCTATTCATATAGGTAAAGTTGGAGGATTTATTGCTTCGATTCCTGAAGTCATGGTTGCTGCTCTCCTTTGCTTCATTTGGGCAATGCTGGCAGCATTAGGATTGTCAAACCTGCGTTACAGTGAGGCTGGAAGCTCTCGGAACATCATCATAGTTGGCTTATCTTTGTTTTTCTCACTTTCTATACCCACTTACTTTCAGCAATATGGCATCTCTCCCAATTCCAACTTGTCTGTCCCAAGCTACTTTCAACCATATATTGTGGCCTCTCATGGACTGATACGCAGCAAATATGGAGGGGTATGCATACTGCTTTTAATCTTTTAATAAAGCCGCGGCATGTCCTAGATAGTAGCTTCTATGAATATAATGTTCGTTCCCCTTGCGTCAATTTTCTTCTTTTTTGGATATCTGGCCCTCTAAAATATGTGTGGGAAAGGATTTCTCACAGGTTTTCATGCAGACACAGGCACTCTAAGATCAAAAGGGGCTTTGATTCTAGATTGTACGAAAGCAGAATGATTGAGACTGAACTGGTCTACTTTTCGTCATTGAAACAACTGATATTTAATACAAAAACTGAACTAGCAATATGCTTGATAGCATATGTTTAGATCTGTGCTCATGCTAACGGTAAAGTTTTTCATAACTACCTTTTTTGATGAATGCATTTTTGTCTTTGCAGTTGAACTATGTTTTGAACACATTATTATCGCTGAACACGGTGATTGCATTTCTGGTTGCTGTTATTCTGGACAACACTGTCCCTGGTAGTAGGCAAGAACGCGGAGTGTACTCGTGGTCTGAACACAAGGCAGCAAGAAGGGAGCCAACTGTCACCAAAGACTACGAGTTGCCATTCAGAGTCGGCCGGATTTTCAGATGGGTAAAATGGGTTGGGTTATGAGAGACGAGTTTGTTCTTTTAGTGTTTTGGCCATCATCATCATAGTGTCAAGCTCATGAATAGCCATTCCTAGGGATTGGATTGCACAGCCTTGTGATTGTGAATACACGTTCTGTAGGCACTTAGAGAAACAGCAAGCAACGGAACTAATTTTGGTTACCAGGCTTTTTGGGGAGACCCCCCGGGGGGGGGGGGAGGGACGGGGACTACAGGTTTCGTATAGAGGTGTGTGTATTTGAGCATCCGGTGGGGGATGTGACTGTGTGGTGTAATTATGTGCTGTCAATCATGTAGGTAGTTTCAAGTTTATTGAAGCTGTCTAGAGGGAGAAGAAACGTTGATATGCATCGTCTATACATTTTCAAGTCACCTTCTTAATCTGCATCTTGGGTAGATGCTGCTGCTTTTGCTGTTTAATTCTGCATTTTGTACTACTTTATTCTTATTCCTTTCTCTTTTTTCTCTTCTGGGTACGTTGGGAAAACTACTAGTTTTCACGTTGCAAGAGCGAAGGTGCAATGGTGGCGCCTCCAAAATTGATCTCCCAACAATGGAAATTAGCCAGGTTTTGGTAACTCGTGGCATTGGCCTTTCAATAATGTGTGCGTGTTTTCTTCATCTTTATTTATTTATTTTTTTATTTTATAAAATTTTTTTTCCTAATTACCCAAATCAAATTCTTGTTGCACAATGAACGTTGGTGGAGCAGCTACCTTGAGCATGGAAAAGATCAATAGTTCTCTAAGCCCGCGAATTCAGGCTTCTTGGAAGAACGCCTTCAATGACTCTTTCCTTGACGCCTTCAATATCTCAAGACAGAAAGATGGTAGAGAAAAAAAATAAAAATAAAAAATAATATATATATATAATAATAATAATAATAATAATAAAGAAAGAGGTGCCATGGTGACGCATATAAAGTGATTCTACGCGGTTGTTGGTCCCGTGTCCGTAGCTCAATGGCAAGGACGATAAGTCAAAAAGCTCTTGGTTCAACAATAATTAAATACCATTGGCGGACCAAGCACACCAAATATGGCAGACTGGCGACATTTTTGGGCATTTCGTACAATGGTTAGCTGTCATGTTATCTCACTTACGTGCATTATCATAGCATCCATCAAAACATTTAGTAGATTGACACATTAGCCATCTCGCGATGAAGTGTTCTGAAAATGTATTTAAATATGGCTCAGGAATCTAACTCATAAAACATTAATATCGAATTAAAATAATAATAATAAAAAATAATAACTTGAGCACACTACTGTTGATTATAGCCTAGTGATTAAAAGGTTTTATTTGTACCGTGCGATAAAGAGTTGAATTTTCTTCAAAATATTAAGTGTTCAATGAACTAAACATACATTTGACCCTACAAAGTTTTTGGGGTGATTAATAATTCTCTTTAGATAGTATAAAATTTACTTATTTTTTGTGAATTTAATATAACGATTTAACTTATTATATAGTATAAATTTAATATAATTTTTTTTGACAGAATTATAAATCACTAATTATACTTTTGAACAAAAAAAAAAAAAAACCACTCGAACCCACATTTCTTCATGCATTGCGAATCTATAATTCATAGTTGACACTTATGTTTTGATCTAAAAATATGATGGTCCAAAAAAAAAAAAAATCTAAAGATATGATAAAAATATTTTATGGGTCCAATCAAGGATTTAATTGAATAAACTTTTAGTGGTAAAGTGGCCTGGTCCTCCCCCCCTGCCCCAATGTCTGTCTTGTCTTTTAGGTTGATAGTCCAAATACCATCTTCTTTGACAATTTTCATGATATATTTGAAAAAATGTCTACAAATTGGAAGTGTGGGTTCGGCAGTATCTACAAATTGGAAGACATTTTCAACGATACGCTTGATGCTATAAATTAGCATCATTATTAATTAGTGGCTGCAGAGCCAATCCCAGCTATCTCTGCCCCCGTAGTCACACTAATCGGTGCAATTTACGTCGCTGGGGTCCACGCGAGTCTGATTATTTTTAAGGGTTTTCGAGAGCGAATAATTTTTAATAAAAAAATTAAGTAAACACGCATTATTTAATAAATATAATTAAATATAATATATTTATATTATATGAATAATATTTAATATTATATAATAAAATTGTGTAAAGATAAAAAAAATTTTTTTGGGGGTGAAATTAATGTAATATAAATATTATTTCATTTGATATAAATTACATTATATTTACTAGATAATATGTCTACATAACGAAGCTCAATAAATCAAAACAGGACCATCTTATTTTTATTATCAATCAATCATTCATCATGCCTGCGAATATGTTTGCAAGTCGCGAGTTTTCTTGATAAAATTTTCCGATAGCTCTATTGAGGTGATTTTTGACCATTTAGTAACCGTAGGCAGCAAGCAAGCCGACGATGCAATAAAAATTGAGCTTTCAGAATAAAAGGAAACTGAGCCAAAAAGGCCGCCTTACACTAGCTTTCCGTGCATCCAACGTGCTTTTCAGAACCTGGCCAGATCCACTAGGGATTGGTGCCATTAAACAATGATGCTAAGAAGTGTCGTTTACATTTCGAGTAAAACCCAAGTCTAGTGTATAAATTTTGATCTTCAAGGTGCTTTGAGCTTGGTTTAGCATTTGTATGGGGGCCTGAGGAGGTGCATAGAGCATAAAATAGTAGTTCCTCATCTCATGGCTTGCACGTATCCATGTCTACCCACCAAAGCAACTAGATGCCTAGTTCCCCACTCTTGACCGATGAACTTCGGTTTTGAGTTTCAAATTCCTGGAATTTGAAAGTCATAGTTGTTGTTGAATAATAGAGTTTGAGATGTTAAAGAAATTAATGAAAATTCAACATCAAATAATGAATTAAAATTTGAGAACGAGTAATTGGCAGGCAGGGCAGACGAGGGATACGTATACGGAGAGGGATAACAAAAGCTCGAGAGAAGCCAATTTTCTACTCCCACAAAAAAAGAAAAAAATAAAAATAAAAAATAAAATTGGAGTGTCTCCTTTTACTCCAATCTCAGGTGGGCTTTTTTCAATTTAAGTCATAGTATATAAGAACTTTAATATGAACGTTGATAATCTTAAAGATATATTTCGTGATATTATATTACATAAAAGGTATTTGTTGATTTACAAAACGTAAACAACTTAATTCTAATTGTGTCTTGAATAAAAAAATTGAACTTTCTTGTAGTTTTTCAAAAATCCTCTTGAAAAGCTAAGTCGTCAGTAAAGAATAAAAAAAGCAGCAAGAAAGAAAGGGAGAAAGAATGTAAGAACACAGAGAGAAGCAGAACTAATGGCCAATAAAAAGCCCCAGATCAAACCACTGCCTTGAGAGGATACTATCGTGTGGCTACTATTGTGGCTATATTGCTTCAAAAGGTCAACCTGAGTTGACCGGATTTCGATGGGTTCTCCTCTAGCGAATGCGAAGGCCATCGTGCCATTAATTCCCAATGTAGTCCGCCCCCTCCGATTTCGGCCTTTCCCGCCGAGATCATTAGCCCCAGCTTCTCCAACCTGAGAACATTAAATTTATTGCAAATTAATTAACATATCATTTCGATGGGTTCTCCTCTAATGCCGTTCCCCTTTACCCATAATTTTTATCTCTTAGGAGACGATATGTTGGCAATGCTAAGTATGAAGTCATCGACGGAGAAGCAGCAATGGGGTCATTTGGCCTTGGACCACCACAACATTCTGACCCAAATCAAGTTATAAATCTTCTCCACTACAAAAGTTTCCCTCTAAAGATTGGCTCATTTTGAGCAAACCAAATGGATCAAAATATTGCATAGAACCCTATCACCCATATTTTGTTGGATCTACAACCTTTTTCAATATTTGGTCTTATCTCCCACGCCATATTAATCGACTCCAGGGCCACCTAAGAAATCCCCCACCATTGTATGTAAAGGCTCCATACTTGCCAAATTGGATTAAGGGAGAGATAGTTAATAGATTCTTGGATCGAGGAACATACGCGATAGGTTGCATCTTATTGGCCATCCCCAAATATCCGGCCATCCCCAAGTATCTGGTCTAGCCATTCCTTTATTGGCAATATGCCCTATAAAAGCTACCATCCAAATGTTTCAACTTTAGGGGGTGCTAGGCCTCGAAGATGGTGTCATTACTTGAAGATTGTCCTGCATCTCACAAAATGATTTAACCTTTATTGCACTACTATTTTCACATTGTCAGATAAATATGTTTGGTTCTCCTTGCCATAGATAGCACACTTTGAGAGTGATGAGGAACACTTCAAGTTGTCCCTACTCCCAATCTAATAGATTTCAATGCCACGTGATTCTCCAATCCCAACGACCATTTGCTCATGTTCCAAAGTTTTTGACTAATCCCAGTTTATTCATTACTAGTGCAAATAACTATGTAAATTATCATTTAAATGGTTCCTTCCTCACCTAAGTATGATGCCAAAAGTTCACTCAAAAGTTGGATTTGGCAACCTTCAAAATCTTATTAATTGGTTGTATAGTAGAGCATACTTCTATCCAAACTAGGGTATAGGAAGAGTTTTCACCCATGTTTCTTGACCATAATTATCCTTTATAGCCATTTAGTTAGAAGACCTAAATTACAATCTCTTATTTATTCTTGCCTTTACACTTCTCGACATCCTAAATAAAGATATAAAATAAATAAGAAGGGATCGTAGGTAACATTTGACCAACACTAACCACTTAACTTTTGAGAGAAAATGAGATTTCCATTTAGCTAGTTTGGCATCTATTTTATGAATGATAGGATCTATAAGCCTTTGTTCCTCGATTTTGCCCCTAGGGGGAGACCAAGGTATTTCATAGGTAAAGAACTAACTCGACACTTTCAAAAGGTAGCCAAATTCTTAATCCTTGCTTTGCCTACTTTAACCTTATACATAATTGTTTTAATGAGATTGAATTCCAAACCTAAGCAATATTAGTAACATCCAAGAATTCTTTTACAATTCTTTATGGACTTATCCTTAGTTGCACTAAATAGGATAGTATTGTTAGTAAACTAAAGATATGAGAATCACAAAGCTTGCTTGATGGCAAAACCTTTTAATTAGGCCAAGATCTAAATCTTTATTAAAAAGAGAATTTAAACCTTCAGTAGCTAGCAAAAATAGGAAACGGGAAAGAGAATCTCTTCAACTTAAGTCTCTTGCGATTTTGAATTGTTGTGTGGGATAATTATTAACTAGAATTGACAATCGAGACGTTATTATATACTTTCATATCCAATGTCTCCATCTTTCTCCGAAGCCTATATGTTGCATTACCTCTTTTAAGAAACTTTATTTAGTTGTATCATGTGCCTTTTCAAAGTCTATTTTAATGATAACTCTTCTTTTTTTCTTCATTTCTTAAATAATCTCATTAACGATCAATACACTGTTTAGAATATATTTCTTTTTTGTGAAAAATAATTGAAATTCTTTTATAACCTTCATAATCACTAAACAAACTTTGTTAGCTAGGATTTTACCTAATTTTTTATATATGCATCCCATTAAAGAAATAGGAATAAATTAGAAGATTGCCTCTATTGCCCCTACCTTAGGTATCAATACTATAAAGGAAGAAGTAAGAGGTATAAAGTTTTCTATTGTCATAAAAATCAATCAAAAAAATCATAACAACCTATTTTACTAGCTTTTAATGTCATTTAATAAAGTTTAAACTAAGTCCATTTAGGTTTAGTGCCTTATTGCCATTATAGTTTTTAACTGCTTCCTTTACCTTTAACATTGAAAAGGATTGTTTAAAAGTCATATTATCAATCATCTCTAATTTGTGAAAGAAGGAATCATCCATTTTCAAACAAGGATGCATAAAGACACCCAATTGATCTTTAAAGTAAGTGCCCTAATATCCTTTAGTTGAGTTAATGTTTCATCACCCATAGTCACATGATTTATGAGATTCTAATGCCATTTATTAGATGTCATAATGTGGAAAATTTTGGTGTTTTGGTCCCCTTCGACCATTTATCTTCATTATGATTTTGAAACCATTTAAGGTCCTTTTTTCTTAAAGCCACCAAATATATAGTCCTATATTAACTTAAGTTAATTCTCTCAACACCTATTAAAGGTTGAGTTTCTTGTTTTAATGTGGGTTGTTCCACCCTTGCATTAGTTGCTTGTAACCTTGCTTCTCTCTTAAATCTCTCTTTTTGGCTCCATAACTTTAGGTATTTTTTAACAACCTTAAGTCTTTTGCTAACTATTCAACTAAAAAAAAAAACACTAATTTTAGAATTTGCCTAAGTGTTCTTAATCCTTACAATTACTTATTTGTCATTCAATCAATGATTAAAGAATTGAAATGGTGTAGGACCCTAATTTTTATTCTTAACTACAAGACATAAATTAGAGTGATTTAAGAAACTACAATGCATCCTTTTTTGTTTAAAACTAAGTATTGCCCATATCCATTTAACATTAATAAGGAACTTGTCTGTTCAGCTCATGGAAACAATTTCTTGAAAGTTGCTTTAAATAAACCATCAACCATGCATTGGCATATTTATTAACTCCATGTCATACATAAACTCATTAAAGTATTGGATAGTTAATCGATCACAAGGTACATACACTCATTGATCTTCTAATAAAACCATATTGAAATCTCCCTCAAGACACTACCATTCATTAAATTTATCTTTTAAGCATCTCAATTCATCTTATACCCTTATTTGTTCAATAAAATTGTTAGGAGTATAAACATTAACCAATATTGCCTTTTTCCTTAAAGAAATAATCAAGTGTTTCATAATAATGAATTGGTTAGCCATAAGTTTATTATGTAATTAAAATGCCAAAGAGTCCTAAAATGTCACCAATCCACTGATTGCTTTAGCTACTTTGGTTGCCAAAACCTAAATTCTTATGCCCCTTTATACCTCTTTTAGAAATACATTAACAAGGTGTGCTATCTTGGTTTCTTGGATAAAAAAAATTCCTAATGAAATAGTGAAGACCCATTTATGAATCACAGGTCTTTTACTTATTTTCCTAACCCTCCACATATTAATGGTGCTAATAATTATAAAATAAATAAATTAAACTCTTACCTAAACCATCAATTTTCACCATGCTATTGTTTCTCTACTTCCTCACTTACCATTTGTACACTTATTATCTTTCTGACTTTTAACATCCAAGAAGCTTCTCGACACAACTTTTGGTTCCAAAAATGAATATGAATATTTGAAAGTTGTTTATCCTTTAAAAGCACTTTTTTGGTTAGAATACCAAAATAAAGAGGAAATTTTTCTAGTGATTTCTAAGTCAACCTTGTTGCCTTTCTTTTGCCTTCTAATGTGTTGGCTCTTTTTGTTTGCCCTTTTGTATTTGTCAATGCAATTGGCACTGTGAAACTCTCTTTTATTGCCATAGCAATTGAAATCTAAATTGTTTTTAACCAAGAAGATCAGAGATTTATTTGATTATAATATTTTGGCTTGTTAGGTCATTTAAGAGGTTAGGTTAGACATAAACTTATAAGTATCCTTGATAGCCTATATTCTAAATTATAATTGGAGAATCACTTAGGCTCTCTAAAGTTGGTGTAGGCTTTCTCAATCCTTAGGTTTTGAGGCCTTTAAGTTATAAAGAGCCTTTCATTAATAGAAAATGACCATTTTATTCGTCTAGGTTAAGCTCACTAGTGAAAGACCTAAGATCTCATTTGATGAGGCCTACTTGCCCATTAGCCTATTAAGATAATTCTTAAGTTATAAACCTTTGAATTTAAATTTTAACTAGCCTATTCCTTTTTTTGTCATTCCTAAGTAAACTTAAAGAAGAATCCATCTACTTTAGAGCTAAACATATATCAATAGTCAGCAACTATTTTGATTAGGGTCTTTTAGTCACCATTTTGGTTGTGGTCTCTAATTCACGAGCTATTATCAAAATGTAGTGGTTAGGTTCTTTCGAAGCATCTTTTACCCCTTTGATAAGATAAGCATGACAAACACTACTAATTAGAAAACTCATCTTATTAAACGCTTTTAAATATAAATATTTTTCTTTTTAATAAATAAAAAAAGCACATTGCAAAAATATTAGTTATTATACTTATGAATTAGTTATGAGTCACTAATTAACATCTTTATTTAACTTTTCTTATAAAGAGAACTTATCACCCAAGTACTGCTGGACTAAGCTAGCCTTTTTTCTCGCTTGATTGTGGTGTTAATGAGTTTAGAACTAAATACTATGCTCTTAGCATAAATCCCTTGTCAAAGTGAGTTAATCCTTAACAAAATTATGATACATTCATAAGATCTTTATAATTAATGTGTGAACATAATATCATGTTATTGTGGTTCTTAAAATCTTTAAGTTTATATGTCTTTTATATAATTTTGAAGAGTTATGTTAACATTCTCTTTCGAGTGATCTTTTACTATTAGAATAGGTTTTTTTTTTTTTTGATAGCTAAATTTAATTTAGAGATAAAGAGAAAGAAAAAAAGATTAAGAGAGAGAGAGAGAGAGATTAATTGATATTTAACTAAATACTATTTATTAAAGATTCCATACAAATTAATTATACTTTTTTCACATAAATGTCAATAACCATAATAAACTGACCCTTTTTGACAAACTACTTAGAGTGTTTGACCTTGATTAGGCAAATCAAAATTCTTAACTTGAATTGACAAAATTTTTAAAGTTCATGACTTTGATTGCAAAAAAAAAAAGTGTTTTTAACCTAAATTGAAAAAATTAATAAAATTGTTAGCATAATAATGTCTATCTTGTTTGTAATTTAGGTAAAAATTTGAAATTTTATTATAATTTACCACTATTAATACTATCAAAGTCTTGTACATTGTACAAGTCCCAAACAGTTTTTGTATAGTGATATAGTTATAGAGCTTTGTAATTAAAATTCACATTTCTCTGTATGGTTAACTATGAATTTTCTAAAATTTAAAGGTCTGATAATGCACACATAATCTGTTTTACATTATCTTCTCTTTTCACTTTTTATAATAAATTATCTCTTTCTTGAGATTCTTTGAATATATAATTTAGCAAATACCAAAAGATGAAGAGTTTTGTTCTATAATAAATTGACTAGTTTTACATTATATAATATCTATGAAATTCTATTATATGAATAATCTATTTTCTAATTTTTCATCTTATACAAAAGTTTTAACTAAACTAACTTTACCTTTTAACAAATTTTCATCTTTTTACTTTCTTTATCTCTTAATTTCATAAATCTTTATTTTTAAACTTTTCTTTGACCTTCAACTCAATAATTCTGTATATTTAAACTTTATACCTAAACTTTTTAGATACTTTAACTAACTTAATATCTTCTTACATCAAATCATATATTTGAACTATTTATAATTTTAAATTTTAATTCAATTCTTAAATTTCTCTTAAAATTTATATTATTTTTTAATTATTTCATTGTTGTCCCTTATAAATTAGATCTCTTTATTTTTTTATTTTTAAATTAAATTTTCTTCTCTCATTTTTAAATTTTATTATATATTAGAATATGATAAAATATGTTGTTATTTATTTTTTATATATTAATTTATATAAAAATATATAAAATATATTATTTTTTTTTCATTAAAATTCTTTTAAAATATCAGATAGTGTGGGTGGCCCGTGAATTGGGTTGTGTTTGACCTTGAATTTGGAATCATTTTGTATTTAGATCTTTTTTTTTTTTTTTGGGTCCATAACCTTATTTTTAGGATGAATTGAAGCTAAATTATTGTGTTAGACCGAAGTTTAACACTTCCATCATTTACTCTCTCTCTGTTTTTTTGTTTTTTTTTTTTTTTTTGTGGGTGCTGCCTGTATCACAGGTTTCTCCTTTTTCTCGCTGAAAATTCTGAAGCTAAGAAAGTGTCGTGGTCACTGCCGTCGCCTCAGCGAACAACATCGGCAAACGTTTACCAAGCCCCCGTGCGGAAGACCTCTCGATTCAAGCAATGCCCGCGTATTTAAAAAAAACCAATATACAAAGGACAGACGCGAACATGTTAAACGTGCTCTAATTGTAAATTTTTGGAAAATGGTAACCCGCCGGGCACATAAGAGCCTCGAGCAAATCGACAAAGAACCCGCGGGTGACGGTATTGATTGGCCCCACGCATAATAAAATAATACATTTTATATTTCTGAAAATTTACAATTTGTTTTTAATTAAAAAAAAATATATATTTTAGACGTACCAGTCGCATCTGTGTTTGCAAAACAATGGGGGGGGGAGGGAGCATCGAAGACGCTTTCGGCAATGTGAAAAGCGGGAGTCGGGCAGATTCCTCCATTATTTTTTTCTTCGCATCCACCGGATCGCCTGACCTAAACCTAATTTTTTATAAAAAAAAAAAAAACTTCTTCGTTAGACTTCAAGTCTTAAGACTAGAAAAGTGGGTTCAACCGAGATAATCACAAAAATGAAAAAGTCATTATAATATAAGATCTAGAGAGAGAATCGTTATGTCAAAAAGCAGGAAAGAAAGAAACCAATTCGTTCGATGTTTTTTGATCTTTGAGGCTTTCGGCCCCGAAGTCCAAAATTATCTGCAAAGCAACTTTTTTGTGACGACGTTAAGGTAATGGCCACCAAGCTGAATTAGACGTGACTAATCGGCTTTCTTAATGGTAAGATTATTAAAAAAAAAAAAAAAAAAAAACACACACACACACACACACACATTGCGTCACGAACAAGTAATTATTTGCACCATACGACTAAAATTTTGCAAGAATTAGATAATGATGCTACATATTTTGTTATATAATTGACGATATAAAAGCATAAATCTTGTTATATTATCGTTTTAGTGTAGCTAAGTACATTTCCTAATAGAAAGAAGGAAAACAAAAAAAAAAAAAAAAACATTTCCCAATAGCTAAGTGCTTTTAGATTTTAATTTCGACCATCATTAATTGTCTTTTTGTAATAGTTAATTCTATATTCCAATTTTTTTTTTTGTTTTTTTACACCAAACATTTTAATGTCATATTCCCAAAAATTCCCAAAACCCACGATATCACGTTTTAATATATATTCTTAGTAATTATTTTACACTCCGATTACACTACAATATTTACATTAATTTTACACTTCTTACTCCAAACACCCCCTCGAGGAAATGTCGAGTTATCTAGGCAAATACATGAGAGGTAACTGCAAAAACATACCGAAAATTATCTCCTAGAATCATAGTCGAGTCTTGCACCGCGTAGTTTCTAACATATTAAATGGAGCATTGTTCCGAGCTTTCGTAGCCTCAGTTATACATATAAACATCGTTCAACTAGACAAGTTACGATTGATTGATCTATGAAGTGGGTTTTATGAATGATGCTCAACCAAAAGCAAATGGAATAGGATGTAGTTAAATGGAATTATATTTCTTCAATTTAAACTGTATCAAACAAGCTGTTAAGATCAACTGCCGCGTGAAATCTAGCATAGGACAAGAAGTGCAAATAGCTAAGCATATAACCAACTCACAACTCCATGTCTCAAGACGTCTAAGCAAGAACCATCTATCATATATGAGCATAGCCCACCGTAGATGGAGAAGCAAATAGTCTTTAATTTTCAAAGAACTGATCGCAAAATTCCTATCTTACCTCTTGGGTCCGCTTCTTTTTTTTTTTATTCAAGCGGGACAGAAAAATTAAGGCTGTAAAATTTAATACTTGATTAAAGCATTGAAGAATGATTGGAGCATTCATTATTTGAGATTAGAGCATTTAGACCCAATGAACAAAGTATTAATCGTCAGTCCTAACATCCTTACAAATTGTCAAGTCGAACCGATAGTTCATAGGTTCGATTATGTCCTGTCCAATTCTTTTATCCATCCAATTCCTAAGAATCTTGAACCTTGACCAGACTGGACCTCTTCTTAGTTACGATTTTAACTGAAACTAGAGACTGGAATCGGAGAGGCCTCTCTGGTTCTCAATTTGAATTGACTCCAATCTGCTTCAACCAAGCAATGGTACAGGATATAGTAGGCCTAGCCATGTTTGCTGCTCATTTAAGAGAGCTCTTGGGGTAGTTGGAAAACAACAGGTCATTCATTAATGATATGAAATACTTATACTTGAATTATATAAATTAAGAATAAATTTAAAAACATATATGTTATCCTAAAGGAATAAATCTTTCGGAAGTTCTAAATTTTTAGTGATTTTTGTAATTAAGTTCTTAATCTTTTTAAATTTTCAAATTAGTCCTAAATTTTTAATTTTTATTGTATATGATTTAGACAGAACTTAATTAAACTATTAAATATATAGTTTGAATTAAAAATATCTAAGATACGTTATAAAAATATATTCACATATGTATTTTATTAAATTTTTTTCTTTATAAAAATATCTTTATACGTTATAAAATTCATGCTTTTCCCTCCAATTGTCATGCTAACTGCTCTCTTATATATTTACTTTGTCATATCCATAAACCATGGTTTTGAGTATCTAGTTAAATGATTTCATTGAAAGCATTATACTTTTATTAAGTTTTATATAAAGAAGGATAAGCATTATCTTGTTACACTTTAGTAGTTAGACCAAACTAACTTTTGATTATGTAGTTATAATTATTTTTGCAAGGGTTTAATTTTCTCTAAACATTTGGAGTAGTTGTTGATATTAATTCAAATTAAAAAATTATTAAAATTATAATAAAAGTCAATTTAGTTAAATTTTAATTAAGTTTTATTATTTAAGTAGATTTAATTGTCTGTTATTATATAAAATATAGTATTTATATTATTGTATATACCTCTTTTATTAATGTATATATAATATTTATATTATTGTGTATTCTTCTCTTATTAGTGTGTGACATTTTATTGAAATAATAAAATAAAAAATTATCATATAATCGTCTAACAATAATGTCAGAGTGAGTATCTTGATTTGAATTGAGAGAAAGTGTATCAATATCGCCATAGTCACCTCAAACTCACCGAAACTACTATAGAAGTTGCTAAAATTACAAAAGTTACTAAATTGCCAACTTTTGTTGTCAAAACCATTGCCTATCATTACCGGAGTATTGTTGCTAACCACCACACACTGTTGCACACACTACTGGAAGTTGCTGCTTGCCTTGTTAGAAACTGTTCCCCGCACTGTTGAACATTGTAAGCTTATATCTAGCCTTTATGTGCCCTAAAATTGCCTAAAAAGTTGTAGATATGAAAAAATCCACTGCTTAAGTCATCGTCCTTGGACATCTAATGTACCTTTTTGGTCATTGTTGCAGCATTGGACTACCATTGTCAACCTCCCTTGCCACAAATCTACCTCTTTCTTTTAATGACATGCCAGTATTTCATTAGTTGTTGTTATAGTAAACATCGACAATAAAGAGGAGAAAAAATGAGGCCAAAATAAAAAATAATAAAAGTTAAGGGGCATAATAAAAAAGTAAAAGTTGAGGGTTAGATAAAAATAATAAAATCTAGGTAAGAAAAGTTATGAGGCATAATAAAAAAATACAAGTAGAGGGTTAAATAAAAATAATAAAAATTAAGAGATTATATTAAAAAAATGTAAGAGTTAAATATTAATTTGTATGAATTTTATATAAACAATACGATTCTAATTTTAGTTCTCTTTTTAGATTGGAAAAATTATAATTGATGGTATGTGAAAATGAAAGTATTTGTTGATTATAATGAATTGTTGAGTATTATGAAAAATAAAGTAACAATATTTGCAACAAATGTAATAAAAGTATAAAGAGTAACTCACCAAAAGTTATAGAAGAAAGATAAAAAAAAAAAAAAAGTGTTTTATTTCATCTATCAAAGGATGCATGATAAAATCTTTTAGAAAATTGTAAGAGTAATTTCATCAAAGTGGGCATGAAATACCTTAATAATGTCATTCTAAGGTGTTAAGAAAGTCAAAAGGGTGAAAGTTCAAATCTTACAACGTCAATTTAAACTTTTGTAAATGAAAATGTCAAAAACTATTTCATCTAACATATGTAAAGTTCTTTCATTAACAAATCAAAAAAGAATTTGTGAAGAGTAGTTGAATGATTAAATGAAAGTCAAAAAGATTTTGTAGACACTTACACCACGATACAAGTATATTATAATCACATAAGTACATGATTTGTCTCATATGTCAATTAATGAATTAATAGGCTTATCATAAGCTCATAAATAGTGCGTGAATAAGAAGTGTATTAAAAAACCAATAGAACAAAGACTCCAAAGTTAGACTTTTACCAAAAATGAGTTGTGTTATCAATCAAAGTAAAAGTAAAGTTCCTCTGGTGATAGAGGATAAGGATATAGATATAGTGTTAATTACCACAACAATTAAGGTTATAAAGGTCATTACATCAATTTTAAAAATAAAGACAATTAATATGATGACTATAGGAGATTAGACTAGATGTGCAAAGATATAGATTGAGGAAGAGATTGTGGTAAAGGAAGGTATGTCAAATTTAATGTTAAGTGTTACTTACGTCATAAAGGTGGTCATTATGCTAATGAGTGTAGGTTTAAAGAGAATAATCAAATAGCTTATTATATATATAAGAAAAAGGTATAAATTATGGAAACAAAGTCCTTATGATGGTTACTATAGTAACTAAAATGTCAAATTACAATACATGATTTTTTTATACTAGGTATACTAATCACATGTATAGAAAGAAGGAGCTTTTTATTAATCTTGATGAGCCAATCTACTCCACAATAAAGTTTTTCAATGATAACAATGTTTTAATGATAGGAAAGAGATGAATTCTTATTAAGTTAAAAAATAGAGATTATAATTACATCTCAAATGTGTTTTATATGCCAAACATGAAGAGAAACCTACTCAACTTGAACCAATTATTTGAAAAGAAGTATAACATATAATTGTATGATGATTATTTTTCAATTATTGATGAGAAAAGTACATTTATTTTCAATTTTCCTTTAATGAGAAGTTGATGTTTTGAGTTGATATTTATACTTGTTTTAATGCTATTGTAAAAAATAAATTTTGGTTATGACATCTTTATTATAATTATCTAAATTTTCATAGTTTGAAACTATTTGCACAAGGAATCATGGTAACTAGTTTGCCTAAGATGTATCATCCTAATCAAATTTGTGAAACTTGCATTTTTACAAAATAAAACAAAGAGTCTTTTGTAATAGGAAATTGGAGTGCAAGGTAACCGCTGTAAATAATTCACTTTAATATTTATAATTTGATAAGTGTTTCATCAAATGACAATAATGAGTATTTTCTTACCTTTATTAATGATCTTACAAGAAAGACATGATTTTATTGTATAAAGAGAAAGTTTAAAGTGTTTAACTATTTTAAAAAGTTTAAAACTTATGTTGAAAGACAAATAGACTACTATGTTAAAATTTTACAAATTAATAAAGGTGGTTAGTATGTTTCTAATAAGTTCAAGGAGTATTATGAAGTATAAGGAAATAAGTATGAAGTCATAATTCTTTACACCCTATAATTTAATAGAGTTGTTAAAATTAAGAACAAATTTATTGTGAATATGCTGAGAAGCTTGTTAAAGGTCAAAGGAGTACTTAATTCTTTTTGGGTAGAAGTTATTTTGTGTTATTTTTACTTATTGGACAAATTAACAACAAGTATTTAGAATATCACTCTTAAAGAAGTATGAAGCAATTTTAAGCCTAGTGTAAGGCATCTCAAAGTCTTTACTCTTGTTACTTATGCTTATGTTCTAGTAAAGATAAGGATAAAGTTGAATGATCATAAAGTGAAAACTATCTTTCTAGGTTACATAAAAAGAGGATATAAATTGTTTAATACTATGACAAAAAAAACGATTATAAGTAAAGATGTGACTTTTGTTGAAAATCAAACTTAGAATTTTGATGTTAAGGAAGAAAATAGCTCTTAGAGACACCCAGCTACTATTTGGGCAAAGAGGAAACTCAAGTTGTAGTCCCTAACACAATTTCACTAGTTGTATAAAATGTTATGCCAAAAGCTCCAAATTATTAAAAGCCAATGAGAAATTGCTAATAATCAATTAAATTATAAGATTATAAGATAACCCTTGATAATGTCATACGTGATGATGGGGATTTGGAGCATTTTGTTATTTTCACAAATTGTGAACATTTTTCATTTGATGACATGATTTAAGATACAAAATGGGTGAATACTATGAATGAAAAAATCAAGGCCATAAAGAAGAATAAAACATGAGAAGTTACTAACATTATATAAGGTTAGAAAGTTACTGAAATGAAATGAGTTTTCAAAATTAAAAGAAAGTCAAATGGAGAAATAGAAAAATATAAAACAAAGTTGCTTGTAAAAGGGTTTTGATAAGAACTTGGTCATGACAATCATGAAGTATTCTCTCCTATTACTTCAATGAAAATTGTTAGACTTATAATTATTGAATCATTAAATACTCCATCAAATGGATATAAAGTTAGCTTTCCTTAATAGTCATCTTGAAAAAAAAGTATTTGTTAACTAGTCACTGATTTTTGTGAAAAAAAAAAAGTGAAAAGAATGTGTGTAAGTTAGAGAAAGTACTATATGACTTAAAACAAGCACTTAAAGTATGAAACAAACGTGTTGATTCTTTTTTCCATAAGACAAACTTTTAGAAATGTCTTTTTTACCATGTTTTATATGTAATATATTATCAGTGTGTCTATATGTTGATGACTTACTTTTTATAGACAATAATTTTAGAATAATTGAAGACTTTAAACAACATATGATGCATGAATTTGAGATATTAGATTTGAGTTTAATGTCTTGTTTTCTTGACATTGAAGTGATTTAATGTGATAATGAAATTTTTATTTGTTAAAAGAAGTATTTTATTGAGTTTTTAAAGAACTTTCAGAAGCATGATTGTAATCTTGTGCAAAACTTTCATAAAAGTTGGTACTAAATTATCTAAATAAAGTAATGAAATACCTCTTAATTTTACACTTTTTAAGCAGATGGTTGAGAATTTAAGATACTTAGTATGCATAAGGTTTTATATATCATATGAAATTAGTTTGATCAATATGTTTTTAGATTCTCCTTGCTAACGTTATTTGTAAGTTGTTAAAAGGATTATGTATTACATAAAAGGAATTGTGATCATGACATACTTTATTCTCTATCTAGAAGTTGTATTCTTATAGGCTATTCTGACAATAATTAGAGTGAAAATGTTGATAATCATTAAAGTATTTCTTGTTATTGTTTCAACTTTGAAATTAGTGTTTGTTCATGGTCATCCAAGAAACAACATATTATGACATTTCTAACCTGTAAAGCAAAGTATATAACTACTACTTTAAGTATTTGTCATATTATTTGATTACATAATTTGTTGAGTGAGATTTATATTTTAGTTAAAGGTTTTGTAAACATATTTGTTAATAATTTTTTTGATATTAATTTGACCATGAATCTAGTGATATATAAAAAGAATAAATATATTAATACTTATTTTTATTTTTTAAGAATTCATATTAATAAAAAGCTAATTGAATTGATATATTATAAGCTTGAAAATTAAATGACAAACATTCATGTGAAACATTGAAGTATGAAGTATTTGTCAAATTGAAACAGATATTTGAATTCAAAGTATCACCAAATTAGAATTAAGGAAATGTTGATATTAATCTAGTTTAAGAAATTATTAAAATTATAATATAAATTAAATTCAATTAAGTTCAAGTTGAATTTTATCATTTATATATATTTAAATATTTATTATTATATAAAAATATAATATTTATATTATTGTGTATACTTCTTTTATTAGTATATTATATTTTATCATATTAATAAAATAAAAATTATCTTTTAATTATTTAACAATAACTAAATTTATATATTTATTTATTTTTTTATTACTGAATTTCAATGTTCGAAGCATAAAAGACAAGGTTCTTTTTTGTTTTTTGGTTCTTTTTGTAGAATTTTGTAGTTAGATGGAGTCGAATCCTAATTTAAATAAGAAATTCAATTATAGACCACAAAATGAGAACTTCAATTTTGCGATTTACTTAAGTACACATCCGGGGCACATAGCATGCATGTCCGTTTGTGTAATAATACGTTGGATGTGTGCACTTTCTGTCACAATCTCTCTCCGTAATTATGTATTAATATTTCTTCCAATTCTTGTAGTAAGCTCTAAAATAAAGCCAACCTGGTGGTATTTAGATCACCGAACATATAATAAATAAATAAAAAATGTATTCATTCTGAAAATCTAACAATCTATTTGTTGAATTGTAACTACTATATTTAAAAGTTCCGTTGACTATAACCTCATGAAAACAAAATTAAATTGTTGAGTTGGAGTGCAGAAGATGGTTTTGGTTTACTTGGCTCTTATGAGTTCACGAATTATCTAGGTTCGGTTCAGAGACCACCTTTCCATTGCCTTCATGGTAAGGCATTGATCGTGCCTGCCAAGGTCAGGAGTTCGTGAGCTGGTAGCAACAACAGGAATTTAGGTTCGATTCAGATTCCTTCAAATAAACAGGATGGAGTTGAATTGAAAACCAAGGAGAAATCTAACTGGGATTGCGTGGCGACTTTAGAATAAACATTTAAAAAAAAAAAAAAAAAGAAGAAAGGGCAGAAGGATTTGGAACAAGGTGGGCGGTGGTGGTATCATATGAAATAAAGATAGCTTAAAGAGGGTTGCCAAATTAATGGTCAGGAACTGAAGGAGATTATCCCGTTGCCATGCCTCCCCGCGTCGTTGTTTAAGTAAGGAGCCTCTGCCAAAACGCAGTAAAAGCGTCAGAAGAGAATGTCTTGCGCTGTCGTCATGACCAGTCCCCCCCCCCCCAGATTTATGGCCTCAAACTACAGTTCGGTTAAAAAACCTGCCCGTGGAAGATACAAAGAACAAGATTATTTGGCCATCGCAGTTGCAGGAATTCCTCGTCAAATTCCTTAAGAGTAGTACTCGATTAATGCCACATGGAAATTTATTATATTTATTATAAATTATATTTTTATTTATATTTTATTTGATTGAAAAAAATTAAATTATAAACATTTTCTCAAAAAATTAAAAAAAAAATGATTTTAAGAATCCTTTTCTTTTCAAGAAAACATAATAGAAAAATATATAAATCATGAGTTTTTTTTAAAAAATAAAAAATTTCTCTAAAAAATAAAAAAGAATTTAAGATTCTTCTATTTTTACAAATTAATTTTCTTCTTTTATTTTTTATTTTTTTAATTATAAATATTTGTATTATTCAGATTTTAGACCTATTTAAAAATATAATGAACATAAATAGACAAAATTATAGTATATGTTAAATCGTAATTAAGTAGATTGAATAAATTAAATATATATTAAAATTTTAATTTTATTAAAATTTTTATAAAATTCAAATTAATTATTAAATTAATATGAAATATTACAATTATAGACATTTATTAAAATAATTAGAAATTAAATTAAATAGATAGATATTTCTATGATTAATCAAATATTACAATATAATTAATTTTTTATTTTTATTATGAGTATTTCTTAATAAAAAAATAAAATTTTAAAAAAATTTTCAGAGAGTAAACTCTCTTGTTATAAATTTGAATTTCTCAAAATTATATTTATTCAATAAAAAGAAAGAAAAAAAATTGTAAAACAACACAACCCTTAAAATATGTTACGGGACATTATGAAACATCCCCAGTTGTTTATAAAAGTAGGGACGTACATCAAATCTTAAATTGGTTGAAGGGTCGATTATACATAAGAGGACAAAAAAAGATGACATATATTGTCCTTTTATTGTCAATTAAAATAGATTTAAGTTGTTGAAAAAAACAAATGAGGTATTGCAATTATTCTCACAAAAATAAGTTATATAATTTATAATATAATTGTCATAAAAAATTAGTTAAAGCAATAAAACTAATAAATAATTATAAATATAAAAAATATATTATAAACTATGATGGTCAGCTAAAAAAATTTTATAATTAATTAAAACCACCACATAAATATTCACTATTTTTTTAAAATTTTTTTAATTATATTATGCAATAATATTAAACACACAAAATATGCATATTTATTATATTTATTAAAAAATATACTTTTATTTGTATTTTATTTAAATGTAATAAATAAAAAAAATTTAATTATGATTATTTAAACAAATAAAAAATAAATCTAAGAGTAAATTCTTTTAAAAAAAATAAAAAAATTGATTTTTTTTTTTGGAAAAAGAAGTTAAGTTTGGAAGAAATTATTTTTTTATTTTCTTAGCTTTATGTATTTATATTCCGTAAATTTTAGAAATATATAAAAAATTATTAATAGAAAATAAATATATTATAATATATGTTGAATTATAATTAAATAAATGAAATAAATTAAATATATATTAAATTTTAATTTTATTAAAATACTAAAAGTAATTATAAACTAATTATTAAATTAATAGTAAATATTATAATTGTAAGAATTTATTTAAAAAATTTAAAATTAAATTACATATTTTTAAAATTAAATAAATACTAATATATAAACATTTTGCCAATTTTTTTTTTAATGTTCGTAATTATGTTATATATATAATTATTTATTGGTCCCAAAATTTGTTTAGATTTCTAGGTCACTTGCATTGTTAATTCTCTAGATAAAAGCATGTGGCTGTGATCAAATCTCATGCATCCACCGTTTGCTTGCCTAAACCTCTTGAGACTCTCGCGATAAACAATGAAAGGAAACACCTTTAATAAAAAGAACACTCCCAAACCACCGACCTACCCACCCACCCACCCACCACGGAAAGAAAGCACGCAAATCCAAGACATCCAATTTTGCCACTCCGAAGGGCCGCAAATCAACCCAGATTTTTGTTTTGTTTTTTCTTCTTTTTTTTTTATTAGAAAAACACTCCCTAACGAAGCATTGTTAATACTGTGAGACCTGCACTCTGTTCCACAAATCGTCTTCGCATTTTTACGTGATTTGGAAAGGTTTAATGCACGCGCAAAAGTTCGAACCATCACTAATCAAGTGTGCGGCGCAATCGGAGAAACAGCTATGCTTTGTGCTTTCAGGAATCGCAGTCAAACTTCCATCGCCGGTGCTCCTACCAAAAACGCATACGCGTAAAAATGCTCGTAGGCACACCAACCAATATATCACTATAATCTATAATCACTAGCTACTTGCCCACGTAGACTTCATTTTGACTTTCATCGGTTTATTTAAAAATTATTATAAAAATATTTCGCGAATCATTTAATATGAATATCTTAAAAATTATAAAATTAAATAAACTTATCGCAATATAATATTTTTGTAATTGATAAAAATATAAAAATTCACAACTAAATCTATACTTGATTTAGATTATAATTATTTTGAGTTTTTTATTCTCACCAATCAATTTTATTATTTTCTTTTTCTTTGATTTTTTTATCCCTATTGAAATATTTAAAATTAGATAAGAATAATTTGCATACTTTTAACATTGTTAACATCTTCTATTTAAACAATGTTGAATTAATTTTGGATAAAGGTCACTTGTTCAAATTTATTAGTTTACTAATAAATGAGTAATTGATGATCCGTGAAAATTCATTATTCCTAATCTCTATAGGCTAAAAAAGACATATATTCCTAAGTCATACAAGATATTATCAAGGCAATCTATGCAGTCATCATTCAATCGTCTAAGTAAAATTCTCCTATGAAATACTTTTATAGTGATATACATACACAATTGAGACTTCGTTACTTTTAGGAATAATCCAATTTAAATTTTTTTGAAATATCATATTAAATTTTCATAATTGACAAAAATATAAAAATAAAGAAAAAAAATCATGATTGGTATTTTAGAGCCTTTGGTCTTATAATCTCTATGCAAAACCATAGTAATACATATCTCTCATGTTAAACAAATAAATCATAACATCATCACATAACAAAACAATATAGGAAATTACAATACTCATAACTCCACATCAAACAACATTTTTGAGACACTATTATCGTGCTAGTTTTAGATAAAAGTAGTCTACAAGAAAACATTTATGAAGGAGGCCAAATTCAAAGGCAACAAACTATGGTGAATCCAATATATATATATATATATTTATTTATTTATTTATTAAGTATCTTTTTTTTTAACAACATAATATTTTTATTTATAGTTCTCTTAGAAGTAGAAGTTACATCAACTAAATAAAAAGACAATCAATTTGACTAATGATAGCCAACTTAACTCATTAAAATAAAAAAAGGAACCTAAAAACTATACAATAACAACATCAAATTATATGAAAAAATTGGTTAAAGTATCATAAAAATTCTTTATATTCACAAATTAAGACCCCCATATTCAAAATAAAAGACATATAATAACTAAACACTTATTGAAAGTTATAGTAGCTAGATAACAAGATTTACATCAAGGTGTCCATAAAAATAATATGCCACACTTTATAAAGGTCTTGAAATTAGTGACAAGCCTTCCTTCCACTAAGATTCATTTTGTAACCATAATAAGCGATACTCTGTCTCTTTAAAACCAGATAACCAAGTCCTTCATTATAGTGTTTCCTTATTTTACCAATGAATTCACAAAAGAACTTCATTCTTTCAAATGATAGACAAAAGATATATGACTCTTACTCCTATTTTTTATGTCATTGAATACAAAAGACAAAAGCCCAAGGCCTCTTATTCCTATTGCTTAACTATGTAACTATAGTATGAGAATCACTCTTTATAATTAAAGATATAGAATCAACACCATCTTTTTGCCCTTATAAGATCACTGCCTCTCTAATTGAAAATAATTCCACCTTATTTATATTAACCACTTAGATAAACTTTGAGAAGATATACATTACCTTTTCATCATGCCTTCTCAAAATGCTTTTAATATTTGCCACTCCAATAGATCCAATGATAGAAATATCAATGTCAAATTTGAAAATTACCTTTGGAGCTAGTGTTCATACTAAATCTCTTATATGAGTAAGAGCCTTCTTAAAAAGGAAAATACTTACAATGTTTAACATGAAGTTATTGATAAAATAACAACAATAAGGTCATTTGGCTTTAAACCATCATGATAGCCTAACTCATATCAAATCACAAATCTTCTTAATTTGCAAAGATTTACCCTCAAAAATACTTTCGTTTCATGTCAATTAAATGGACCATATGATTGCAAAAAAAAAAAAAAAAAACTCATGACCTATATTTTCTTTGATTGGTAGCATTAACTAAATCCAATCCACATTTCCTATAACAACATCACTAACTCTAGAACCACCCAAGCTATTTCCCACCATCCTATATAATGGCACCACATTTACCAAACAAAGATATAATAAAGGAAAAAATGATTAATAAATTCATATCTTTATGAGCATATGGTGCAGTAAGGATCCTAATCAGAGCTGCTTATTATATGAGCTAAGCAATCATTAACTACTAATTATTTAATTAACTATTATTATTTAAAAATTCCCACTTTAAGAGAGGTTATTCTTTACCAAATATAAGATGTTTCATTGGTATACTTCTCTCAATGGCTGTCCTTTAAATTATAAAACAACTTCACTATGAAAAAAAAAAAAACATTTTGTTCTACTTTCCAAACAAACCTATTTGATTCTCTTTGTGACAGCAACATTTTTGGGTAGTTTTCATAAAGGTACTATGTTATTCCTTATCCTAGTTAAAGAGATTCCATCACTGTAAAATTTTGCACTCTTAACTTTCATTCACCCATGCTTTAAAGGTTCCCATTAGCCTTTTTTTTTTTTTTTTTTTTTTGCTAAAGCAAAGTTGAGGAAAGTTACTATTAAGTGATTGCCCACCCATCCAAATAGAGTGTTAGAATTTCACTTTATCTCCTTTTCCAACAAGAAATCAAAAGTTGGATTTTACAACACTTAAGGATTTATTGTTTTGCTGTGCTATAAAACATATATTGCGGAACATTAAGTACCCTTTAATGGACCACCCTTAAAATTAGTAATTCTAGTATCCATACTGTGCCTTAAGGATTTTTACCTATGTCACCTAATTATGTTTCTCCATCCTTTAAAGCCATTTTGTTAAAAAAACAAAAATCCTTAATTGTTATCTTATAATTTGCTAATACCCAACCCACCATATGATTTATTGTAACACATAAAGCCATATCTTGATGAATTTTTTTGTGCCTATTCTTATCCTTGAGGAAAAAAAATGTTGTATTTATTCAATATAACCCTTTACACACTTAGGGTCTTAAATAAAGACATGTAGTAAATAGGAAGAGATCTTAAACTAATTTTGATTAATACCAACTATTCAACCTTCAAAAGGAATCTAGATTTCCACTTTGCCAACCTACCTTTCTCTTATGGATAATAGGATCCAATAATCCTTTTGATGAGATATCACTCACTCTAACCTTGTATATAACAATCTTGGTAAGGTTGATTTTTAGCTTAGCATAACAATGAAAACATCAAAGTACCCTTTTGCAATTCCTTATAGACACCTCATTTACTTCACTAAATATAATTATGTCATCTATAAATTATAAGTGAGTTAATCTAATACCCCTATTGATGCCAAACTTTTAATGAACCCCAATTCTAACCCTTTTTTGAACAAAGAGTTGACAACTTTAACTACAAGTAAGAATAAGAAAGGGGAAAGAGGATTACTTTATTGTAAGTTTTAAATAATTTGAAACTATTAAGTAAAACTATTATTAACCAATATAAATATATATTAAGTCAAAATACACTCCCAAATCCAATGTCTATATTTGTCTCCAAATCTTATATTTTTCATAATATTATAATGAAACTTTGATTCAATAATGCCATATACCTTTTCAAAATCACTTTCTATGATAACCCCACTTTCTTTCCTTCTCTTCGTTTCCTCTATTATCTCATTTGCGATTAGCTCACTATCTAAAACATAACATCTTCTAATGAAACATATTAAAATTCCTTATTAATCTTTCTAATGACCATTTTAAGTTTAAAAGCCAACATTTTTGTTAGAATTTTATAAATACAACCTACTAAAGAAATTGGTTGAAACTAATCAATTAACATTATTCCTTTCGTCTTGGGTATTAACATAATGAAGGAAAAGGTTAAAAACTTGTAGAGTTTCTCATTCTTATAGAAATCATGTAGGAAAAACATCACATCCTCTTTAACCAACTCTAATGACACTTAATGAAATTCATATTAAATCCATTTGAACTCAATACTTTATTCCAATCACAATTCTTGATCGCCTACCACACTTTTGCCACAAAAATGGACTTTTAAGGATCACATTGTCTATTATTATTAGTCTAAGGAAAAATGACTCATCCATGTTGAAATAAGGTTGAATCGATATGCCTAATTGCTTCTTGAATTGGTCAAAGATAGCCTCCCTCACTTCCCTAGGGTTGGACAAGATAACTCTATTAGCATTCACATAATCAATCAAATACTTCCTTCTTTTGTTTCATTCAAGAATGTGAAAGAATTTTCAATTTTTATCTTTGTTAGCCAACCATCTATGATAAAATTTTTAAAAACATTCTTCTCTAATTTTTTTCAAACCCCAGTATAAAGTTTTGCACTTAAAATATTTGCCTTCTCTTCTTTAGTTAAACACTAGATTTCTTACTTTAATGTTAGTCATTCAATTTTGTCAAGAATCATCTAAATGTCCCCTCACTTTTCAAATCTTTCCTTACGACTTTACAATTTAAAGTAATCTTTAACTAGATTTAACCTTCAACTAATAATAAACCTAAGTTATCCATTATCCTTTGATTTAGCCCATATCTCTTTAATCCCACTATTTACACATTTATCATTCAACCAATGATTAAAAAATTTAGATAGAGTAGGACCCTAATAATGGTTTTCAACCTTAAAGTATACTGCAAAGTAATCAAAGAAGCAGCATTGTGTAGCCATTCTACACTAACAAGTAATCTATCAGTACGACTCTCAGAAGAAATTCCTTATAAATTTCCCCATGTAAATCTTTATCCCTACATTAATAGATCAACAAGGTCCATGTTATACATAAAACCTTAAGCTATTCAATAGTTAATCTATCATTATATGTTCTCACTCATTGATCCTTAACTAATATAGTATTGGAATCACCCTAAATACACCATCATCTCTTAAATTTACTTTGTAAACTACTCAACTCCTCCCAAAATTCTTGTTAATCAATAAAACTATTATGGGCATAAATATTAACTATAACCACTTTTTGTCTTAAAGGTATAAAAACGCTTTCCATAGTAATGAATCAACTAGAAAGTAATTTATTTTGTACATAAAATACTAATGCATCCCAAAAGGTCATTACCTTACTAGACACTCTAACTAATTCAGTTACTAATACCTAAATTTCATGTTTACCCTATACCTATCTTAATATCGCATCGGATATATTTACAAGTTTAGTTTCTTAAATAAACAAAATTTTAAACTTTATAAAGTTTACCTATTTATAAACAACCTTACATTTAGTAAACTTATCAAGTCCTTTGATATTAATGGTGTTAATAATTATAAATAAAACAAAATCCTTACAAAGTCAATTAAGATGGCATACCTATCTAGCATTTAATTTAGCTTTCATACTTGATTATTGTTTAATAATAACTTCTTCATCCTTAACCATCTTTAACCTCATTTATTTGCCAATTTCAATCACCTACTTAACTTCTACACATTATATTTTGTTACGAAATCAAATAGTGTCATACAAAATTTGAACTTTATTTAAAAGTATTTCTTAGATTAACATCTGAATAACAAATATAAACTTTCATAGTAATTAATGATTGACCTTATCCACCCTTTTGTTTGCCCCCTTATTTGTCATAATCTTGTCTTCCTCTTTGGTGGGATAATAACAATAAAGGTGATTAGTCCCACTATTGTGCCATCACAACCTGATGTTTCTCCCATCAAAAGTCCCCCTTTTAGATAATGATATGTTAACCATGGAGTTGATTGGTGTGACAAGATCTCATTTAATAATTCCTAAGGCCCTTAGAAAAGTCTCATTTATTAGATTTAAACTTATACCCCTTCTTCCTTGCGCCTCTATCAATGAAGGCCTCTTAGTAATAATTTAATAACCTATTAATTCCTCTAAATATAAATCACACTTTACATATCTATTTTCTATAACTTACCCAAAAAAGCCCATAAACCTTTCTCACTTATAAATTGCGTTTAAACTTGTTTCTTTTTTATTTTGAATTTGAAAAATACTATTCATTTTGTTTATTTTCATTATTATCTCTTATGAATTCTTAAATGTCTTAGTAACCTTAGCTATACACGTGTAAGAAATTAGAGCTACTTTATGTTTATCATCTTTTAAAATTGTTAATGATGTGTGCTATAAGTCTTTATCATGCATCTCTAAATGAATTTAACGACTGATATTGAGTAAAATAGATCTTTCACTAGACTCATTGCTTAGTGGTAATCCTTTCTCCATCCTTAGTGTAATACTCCCCCTCAAAGACTTTGTTTCGCCTGACTCAACCTTTTATGTAAAATCCTAATTGGCCATTACAAATTAACCCAATTTTAAGGAAAAAAACTTGGTTATCTATGTTTAACTTTGTAAATTTCAACTATTTTTGGATATCAAACCATCCTTTTAATGCTATAATAGAGCCATTTAGTGTCCTTTGCCTTAATATGATGCGAGAACAAAGCTGGAGTTGTACTAAACATAAATTTCAATATGCCATTTATGCCATCAGATAAGAACTCCTGAATCCCTTTTTTCCCTTCCACTACTTCCTTAAAGGTTCTACATAATCCATTCCCTCTGATCATCAAATAAAAGTCTGAATATACCCTTCGAATCCCCTTTAACCTATTCCAATTACCAAACCCAACTTGATGTCATGGTTCTAGGTAGGTGGCAAGCTTTACTTTTATCTAATGTCCTAATAGTCATTCACCATTTAACCAACAAGTAGTATTAATTGCATCATATCTTCTCTTAAATTTTACAAATCCAAATATCTTCCTATTCTTACTAACTTTATTAGAGATGAACATATCAATGATGTGCCCCTAACACTAGAAAATTTATCGTAAGCCTTTGGGATCAACCCTTATCAATAAGTTATCAATGAATAGGGGCATAACCCCAGTCTTTGGTTGAGTGCTTTTGATCAACTACAATAGATTCAGTAATATATCCCCTAAAAAGGTTTATAAAAAAAAAAAGAAAATTGAAAATGTATACCCTTATTGACAACGTCAAGCTTATAAATCTATTTACTAAGCATCTTAGAAACACTTGGAAACATATTTGGTAAGTTCAAAAGCCAATAACTATTCAAATCAAGAAAAATGACAAAAAGAGAGCTTATTAGAAAAATCCATCAAAATAAAACCAAATAATTCAAACTTATCTTGAATAATTGCATTATTCAATAGGGAAAAAGGGAAAATTGTAACTTACCAATCCATATAATTAACTAATGTGTAATTATCCCTTTACGAATCATAAGCCTTGAAGAAATAAGAACCAAAATTTTCATTTCAATTGCTAAATATCACTCTCCTTTAATTATGATCATCCATACCAATATTATATATGGTCATTTAAATATTATATTATATACAATAAATATGTTTTCATCTTTTCTTTAAATCTCTTTATCTCTTTCGTAAACATTTAATATTTTGTACCAATTAATTTTAAGAAATGTTGGAAAGCTTGAGAGCCAAATTGATAGTTCATTATCTTTTGAATAAAATGGCTATGTGAAAAAATCCAATTTCATACTTGGCATACATATATGATAGCCTTAATATATATACTAGGTCTCATTACATAGTTTTAGGATTTTTTTTTATTGAGAAAAGCTAATGCGAATTCAATTCAATATTAAAATGTATATTAATTATTGTGTTATTTCAAATAATATAATAATAAAATTACTATAAATTTAAATAATTAAACTCTTAATTAATGTAAATAAATGTTAAGAAAATTAAGTTTATTAATATTTATAAAATCTAAATCAAATTTATTTGTAATATCAACTCTATACTTTTGAGTTTCAATATTCTTTTTTTTTTTAAGGTTCTTGATTGGGATATGTTTATATTTTTCATAAATATTAAAAAGTTAAAAAAAATAAAAGATTACATTAAGAGTTTATATAAAATATTATTTTATATTTATAAAATACAATATATTATGAGTATCAAAAATATAAAATTTTTATATTATTATCTTGTTTATAAATACTGATTGATAACATAATTATGAAAAAAGAAATCTCACAAAACTTATAACTTGGAAAAAGGACTTTAAGAATATAGTATTTATAATCAAGATATAATAATAAAATCACCCTATACTTTATATTCATAAAAATTGGTATAAATTTCCATCAAAACATATCATGGCTTAATTAAACCATGTATTAAAAATACAAAAAACAAGAATTGCAATCACATAAATCTTTTGTAAGTTAATTTATCTTTTCAAAGCCCCTAGTAAAATAAGTTTCTATTAACCAAAAGTAAAGTTGATCTCGTAAAAATCAATTTCATATTTATAAAGGTAAAGAGAAAGTACTTAAATTAATAATTAATTCTCTAAAAAAGAAAATAATTGACTTTATCGATTATTTTTTATTTAAAAACAATTTTTTCTTGTTTAAAAAAATTAAAAAAATTAAATGAAAAAGTGACATTTTTTCTTTTCTCATAAAGTTGATGGGAAAGCATAGAGTAACAAAGAAAACCTTAAAAATTAATTATTTTCCTTCTTATAAAAAGAAAGCAAAAAAAAGAATAAAAAAGCTAAATTAGTTTCTTATTTTAAGAAAATAAAAATAATTATTTTTTATTTTTTTAACTTATGAGTTAAAAAGAAGTGTTATATAACAAATGAGTTAATAAAATATTGTTATATTGTAAGAGAATAACTAAAAGTCTCTCTCAATTTACCAATAATAATATACACAAATTTTACATTAAGAGTTATATTAAAATAATAATAATAATAATAATAATATATAAATTGATATGTTTTAAGGTTTATGTGACCTATATTTTACATAAATATTAAAAAGTTAAAAATCATAAATTGTATTAAAAGTGCATATTAAACATTATTATGTATTTAACATTAACAATTTTGTTTGTAAAATACAAGAAATTATAAATATCTAAAATATAAAATTTGTATATTACTAATCTTGTTTATAAATTATTGGTTGATAACATAATTAATAATGAAAAATTCTCACAAAATTTATAATTAAAAAAAAGACTTATCACAAATAAAAAATATAATATTTATAATTATAATATAACAATAAAATTATTTTATACTTTACATTCATATAAATTGGTATAAATTTTAATGTAAATTACAACCTTATATGTATTAATATTTTTAACAAAACAAAACCTATCATGACTTAATTAAACTATATGTAAAAATACAGGAGCAAGAATTACAAATACAATAATTTCTTATAAGTTAATTTACTTCCAGGAATACGGACTTTTGATTGATCAAGAGTAAAATTAACATTATAAAGGCATAATATGATAATTATAGAGAATAATTAACAAGTAAATGTGATATTCTAGAGACACAATCTTATATTTATAAAGGGTAATTAATTTTCAGAAAAAAAAGAGAAAATAATTAATTTCATTGATTATTTTATTTTAGAGTAATTTTTTTCTATTTAAAAAATAAATATATTTTTAAGAAAATATGAAGAAAGGCAGGAACCAGTAACCAAAAAAAAAAAAAAATCTTAAAAAATTAAGTATATCTTTTAAAATATAAAAGAGAGAAAAATAAAATAAAATTTTGAGTTTTTTCTTTTAATAAAATAAATATAATTATTTTACTCTCCTTTAATTTACGAATGAAGTTGGTATACCGATGAAAGAGAATAGTTAAGGGTTCTCTTAATTTTAATATTTAATGATATTTAAGATAATTATTATATAATATTGTTATATAATGCAATGACAAATGGTAGAGAGAGAGAGGGAGGGAGGGAGAGAGAGAGAGAGAGAGAGAGAGGTGAGATTGGGGAGGGGGTAGGTGTGAGATTGACCGAACCACCTCCAGAAGCACACACACACACGCACAAACGTACCAATCCCCTCCCTCGTTTTCTCAAAGACTAGTCATCTCTACTCCACTCCTCCATCATTCCCCTGCTCTATAAAAGGCTCCCAAATCCAACCCTTCCGCCTCAGCTTGAGGTTCCCTGGCACAGAGAACACCAAGCTTAGTAAGAACAATAATTTGTAGTAATCAATTATTATTTATTTACTCTTTTTTTTTTTCTGTCTTCCCTTTCATTTTATTTCTTTTTTTTTTTCTTTAATTTGATCCACTTCAAAGTGTAGCAGAGGAAGGAAAAGACAGAGGTTGAAGTATGCAGGCACTCGCCCCTCCTTCTCCCTTGAGGTCCTTTGTTAGGTCACGGCCGCGGCTCACCCGAGTCTGCTTCAACGGGCTTGTCGTCCAGTGCATCGCACGTCCGGATTCGGTCCCCTTCCCTAACGGTGTCGGCTGCAACCGAGCCGACTGGCAGAGTTCCTGTGCTATAATTGCCAGTAAGGTTCATTCCCACGAGCAGCCCACTGATAATTCCGGAGGAGGAGGAGGAGGAGGAGAAACTGGCGGGGCCGACCATATCGCCGCCGTCAACGGTCACAAGACCTCAATTGACCTGAATATTGTTCCGATTAATAAAGGGAAGGGTAGTAACAACGGTAAAATACAGAAGCCGTTGACGATCACGGACCTCTCGCCGGCTCCGATGCACGGATCTCAGCTGCGCGTGGCTTACCAGGGAGTTCCCGGCGCGTACTCGGAGGCCGCCGCCGGGAAAGCGTATCCGAACTGCGAGGCCATTCCTTGTGACCAGTTCGAGGTGGCTTTCCAGGCCGTCGAGCTTTGGATCGCAGATCGGGCGGTTTTACCGGTGGAGAACTCGCTCGGCGGATCCATTCACAGAAATTATGACTTGCTCCTCCGCCACCGCCTACATATCGTCGGAGAAGTACAGTTGCCGGTTCACCACTGCCTCCTGGCGCTCCCCGGCGTCCGCAAGGAGTACATTACTCGCGTAATCTCTCATCCTCAAGCACTCGCTCAGTGCGAATTGACGCTCACGAAGCTTGGCCTCCATGTTGCGCGCGAGGCAGTGGACGACACAGCAGGCGCAGCGGAGTGCATCGCACTAAACAACCTCCGCGACACGGCGGCGATCGCCAGCGCACGCGCCGCAGAGCTGTACGGCATGCAGATCCTGGCGGACGGGATCCAGGACGATTCTAGCAACGTGACGAGGTTCGTGATGCTGGCGCGTGAGCCGATAATCCCGAGGACAGACCGGCCGTTCAAGACGAGCATCGTATTCGCGCACGACAAAGGGACGAGCGTGCTGTTCAAGGTGCTGTCGGCGTTTGCCTTCAGGAACATCAGCCTGACGAAGATCGAGTCGCGGCCGCACCGGAACCGGCCGATCAGGCTGGTGGACGACGCGAACGTCGGCACCGCAAAGCACTTCGAGTACATGTTCTACGTGGATTTCGAGGCGTCGATGGCGGAGGTTAGGGCGCAGAACGCGTTGGCTGAGGTTCAGGAGTTCACGTCCTTCTTGAGGGTGTTGGGGAGCTATCCAATGGACATGACCCCTTGGTGCCCTTCCGGGGGAGATTAGCAGAAATCCCAATCGGGCAACCCAGACCACCCCACACGCCCCCCCTCCCCCCACCACAAAAAAAAAACAAACAAAAAAAAAGGGAAGAAGAAGAAGAAGAATCCCCCCCCCC